>JALLPI010001411.1:0-17562 GCA_036939935.1 Cyclotella atomus
ATCATTTGGAGTCCTTTCGATGTCAAAGATGGGGGCTGATGATACGGACAGGTAGATATGTAGCCGAACTAACCTCATAACCATGTTTTGATCGACACATCGTCTACTGCGGCTTGCTACCGCATTGCCGGCTCTACATACGTAGTCTTTAGCATGTGGTATCCTAAATCAGCGGCTTCACTTCCTTCCTCTTCTTCCATCCAAATAAATAATGTTGGGTTTATCTCTACTTCGCCATTATAGACGCTGTGCTTTGGCTGCAGCAGCACCACCGTTCTCTCGACTGAATCCATCTGAAATTTATCCGCATCGCTCTCAAGCACGATGCTCTACAGGCATAAGCTACCTGGACACATGGATGGGACATCAAAAACGACGACCTCCAGCTCCTTCATCTGCTGCACCAGATAGACACGCTCCTAATAATATGAATGGCTCTGTGGCAGTGGTCAAAAGCTCTTCGCCTAGTGCAAATATTGGAGCTCAGGCACCCTATCAGCTATACAATTTGAGAGCAGCTAGAAATATTGATCCTCGTCGTCTCGTAGAATCTTTCAAAAACAGTCTACCAGCTACCCACAAGGTCGCAAATAGAATACCAGTTGTATTAGACATGTCTGCATTTCATCCTGATGGATCCCCACATTATATCCCACCTGCAAATGGAACATTAGCATCATTTGCAAATGCAATTCAATCTACTGACAATCTGAGTATAGTTGGTGTAACCAATCTGCCTCCTCCAGAAGTAAAGGGTGGATTCTCTTCCATGGTCGGTGAAGCACAATCTTTAAATCTTGCAATACTACAATCATCTGTTCTGGAACTGAATCCCAGTATGAACACTGCACCGCAATTGTCAGCTCGGAAAAAGAGAGGTGGGGTGGCGCCATTGTTAAGACCTAGACGGCCTGTTGCATTAAACAAAACTGAGCCTGAAAGCATTCATGATAGCAAAGATGACGTCAACAATGCAAAGCAATTTGCTAATGTAACAGCAGCAGAAGCAGAAAGTTCAAGCGCCAAAGTTCACAAAGGGTCCATTCGATCTGGCCAACTCGTAACATCTGACTTCCCAAATCAATCACTCGTCATAATAGGGAGTATCAATCCAGGCGGTGAAGTGTGGTCTGAAGGCGATGTATTTGTCTTTGGTAAGCTGCGTGGACGTGTCTTGGCTGGTTTACGAAATGTGGGCGACAATACTGATCAAATTGGGGATAGGCCTTTAACAACAACATCTAAGGAGGAATCTAAACGGTCACAAAGCAATACTCTTGAGGATCATTCAAAAAAACGACAAAGCAGTAAAATATTTGCAACGTCCTTTGATCCGGAACTGATTTGTATAGGTGATACGTTCACAACGATTGATGATGTTAGTAAGCTTGGTTTAGACGGGGTTGGCCCTGCATTTGTGACGTTGGATTCTGAGACTGGAGAGTTGTCTTTTGAAAGGTTTGACATGTGAACATAGAATAGTTATGAATAAAATAAGAGAAATGATCATAATAACAATCTAAGAGTTATCTTTGTACATATCTAATGCCAGAACATCGAAATCGGTCGTTACATCATTACTGCTGTCTTCATTTACAAATATCCGTTGTAGTCCAGTTCTTTCCAAGGGGCAACATTGGTACCAAACCCACGTTTCATCCTGCTGCTAGCTCCAATGTATTGCTCGGAATAACCATTTGTCCACTGACCTATGTGTTGCTCGCCTGATTTGAAGCGCATTCTTCCTTCACCATTGGGTACTCCAAAGTGATCGACCTCTCCAGAGTACCAACCAGTTTGACCCCACGGCGTCTTGTAAGGCATCTTTGAGACAACAGCAGTGCTGGAACTTCTTGCAGACGCTTGGGCTTCGCTTCTCGTGCTGTAGTCTAGCTGCTGCCTTGAAGAGCTCATGCGACCTTCGCTTTTGGTGCTGTAATCGAGCTGATTCGGATAACGAACCATGCCATTATCCATTGGCCTAGAACGATTTCTTGCATGATCATCAAATTTCATTGAGTCGTTCATGGATGAATCAAAATGACTTGAAGATGGCCCGTAACCACCTCTGAAAGAGCTATTCATGGAGTTATTGTTAAACTCCATTGACCCATTTATCTGCATTAACCCATGTCTTGAAGATTGCCTCGAAGAGCCACTTCTTGCACTGAAGTCGATTTGTTCGATGCTGCTTCGACTCTGCTTGCTTGGAGAGTCATTGATTCTAGTTAGAGAGATAGCACGGGATGCAGCTTCACTCAAGCTATTTGCCGATCGAAGAGCATCACTCTTGGCTAGAAAGTCGGAAGCTCCTGCTATGCACTTCTGATCATTGCTTCCGTTTGACTTGGTAGAAGTGAATGAAGAGGCTAGTTGCCAGTCATATTTCTTTCTGTTTGAGGGTGCCAGCAGCTCGTCCACGCCGCCGCAGTAGTCCTCGGCAACTTGATTAGCAGTCGATGATTGACTACATCTCGGGCAAGTTTGAATGATGTCCCAACCCTTGGCAAAAGGCCTTTTCTTGGCAATGATGATGGATGGATGCTTCTTACAACGGCCCTGCTTATCATACTTCGGTTTGGAACTCTTGGCAGTAGGTGCATCGTCGTCAATACTGAAGCTTCTATTTCTGACCTTCTGCAGTAAAGGAATCTTGTTGAGAATGCCCTTGTCCTTGGTATTCTTCTCCTTCTTGGTGGGAGAAGATGGTTCTGGCTCCTCGTCAACCTTGGTCTCATTCGGCTGCTTAGAGTCGACTGAAAAGCGAGCAGAGTCTTCATGAAAGCTAGTCTCTCTCGAAGGACACGCTTCTTCGTGAACCGTTCGACGAAAGCTATCCTCACTAGAAGGCCGAGAGCAGTCGTCATCGACGATCGCCTCTCTTGTAGATGGCCGATCAAAAGCTTCGCCAACAGCAATTCGATGTATCCTTGGTCTTTGAAAGTCTCTGGACTCGACAGTAGGGCGAGCTGGACGACCAGGAAAAGGTGATTGAGGTACCAGGGCTGTTGAGCTCTCTGCATAGAAGCTAGTCTCTCTTGCAGGCCGTTCCACTTTTGGTCCACTAGACACAGGAGGCGGTACCGGGACTGTTGAGCTCTCTGCATGAAAGCTAGTCTGTCTTGCAGGCCATGCCAAAGCCTCTTTGGGCCCATTAGACACGACAACACTGCTGGCTTGAGTTCTATCTTCAACTGCTGATAGAATATCTGACCAATCTTTGTCATCATCTGCATTTTGAGACTTTTTTGGTGCAAGCCTTGGCAAAGTGGACAGGCTTGGACTTTGTATCTCACTATCATCATGAAAGCGAGCTGATTTCGACTTGAACTGCGAATGATCAGAAAGAACATTTGGCATGGAAGACGAGAAGGACTCTTGGACGCTATCCTTCCTCTTTGGTACTGCGTATTCGGTTAAAGATTTACTGAGGTGCTTGCTTCGTTGGCCCGGCTCTACATGTTCGTTTCTGGGTACAACAACAGAAGTAGAAGAGATGCTTGCCCGCTTTCCTCGACGTTGCATCTTCTTGAGTCCAGATAGAGACGTTTCATTGTCAGTGAATGACTTGCTCATCTGCTTGGACTCGGCAAAGGTAGTACTTAGTCGGTTCTGACGACCAGAATGCTCATCTGAAAAGCTGACACGTCTACGGTTATCAGAAAGGATTGCTTCGTTGAAGGATTTGCTCAATCGCCTTGAATTGCGCATGGAATCACCATAGCTCATTCGTCTAGCTTTCAAATCAGTTTTGAGAGGTGCGGGAGGAGGTGGCGGCGGTGGGGGTGGTGGAAATAGGTTTGGTGCGCGGCGAGTATTAGGCCTCGGCGGTGGTGGAGGTGGATTGTCAGGAGTAAACAAAGCTGGCGATGGTCCTTCGTTAGACTTCATTGACTTGTAGTTGCGGCTCGGGTTCTTCATCTCGGCCCAGCTGCTTCTCAATCTTGCCTCTTTTCCTTGTGTACTTTTTCTTGGCCTGCCATCGAGAGTTGAGCTCGAAAGGCCTTTGTTGTGTTTTGAACCAGATGATTGAGAGCTATCAACACTGTCAGTGAACTGATCATTAGTCGAACTGCTGGTAGTACGAGTAGACTCGGAGTTGCATGATGGATTCTTCTTTTCTTCAAAAGAGCGCAACCTATCTGCAATCTGATTCGCCCTTGATTCATTTATCAGTGCCTCGGACAGAATAGATTCTGATTCATCAGAAGAGTAGTCTTTTTCTACAAATATTGGACGACGAGACGGAGGTGTCGACCACAAAGGAGCACTCTCTGCCAGTAATTCACTGTATGTTTGGATGTAGGCATCTTCACTGGTTTCGATTGAGAGGTCGTCTTTATCGGACGATGCCTCATACGGCTCGACGGCCTTCCAGCTCTTTCGGCGGCTCATTGTTGCCAAGCCCTTGCCGATACTTCCTACCTTCAGCAGCATGATTGATATGTTTTTGGTGTCGATCGATTTCAATGTTTAGATAATCTATACTATGCGGACAGAACAACCAAATCTCCTACTCACCTTTTGAATGCTGACAAACGCAAACGTACACAATCAAATGGCGAGGCTGGTATTGAATCACTGCAACCCTGCCTTCGTGAACAAACGCGTTGCTGACGGTGCATGAAAGTTATGATTGATGGTGAGATGGGGACGAGTAAGGAATTATGCGGTGCCGAGCGGGTGATGCTTCTCCTCTGTTCCTATGGCGGGGTGACCTGTCTAGGTAAGCCTTCTCCTCTATTCTCCTAATGTGCGTGTTCTCCTGGAAGTGTATTTATACTTAGGAATTAGTACGATCGGGGTAGAACATCTGGCGTGATAAGACCAAAAATTTTGAGAAGCCTGTTCTGTTGGTGTAACTCATGTTTACTTGAGATCTGACGTCAGTAATGAGAATCTCCTAGGATGTTCCTTTAACGAATGTGGTACGACACCTGGCGTGAGTAGACTTCGGTCAGCCTGTGAAAGAATCGAAAGAAAGAAAATTCAATTGCGGGAACCGAACGTGACTTCTTCTATGGTCAATATTTACCAACAGGTCATTAACCCTTTCTTTCCACTCCCTCCCTTAGCGATAAAGCTGAGATTTAACCTCCCTTCATTTTCATACTTCATATTCTGTACCCCTTTTTTCTTGATGCTCACAACACAGTCACATTATGGTCGATTTTGATGAATCCAAGCATGCAAACCTTTTGATTAGATCATCGGCGAGCTAAATGCCAAGTACTAGCTGCCGGGTGGGTATGGTATTGGTTGAGTTGTGGTGGCATTCCAAACCAAACCACGCTGTTTTCAATTACTTAGTTAAAAATAACACGCAATTGATGGCCCTTTTTCAGTCTAACAGTTAGCAATGTAGATTTCCACCACTCATGTCATCCAATACATCAAAATTTACCTCATTATGTGTAGATTTCATGGTTGGCATTCCTATTTTCTGTAGGGCAATAGATCACTACTAAAGTAAATATGCCTCTTGCCTCTACGAGTCTACTAGCTTTTACGTGCAAAATGCCGGCCGCCAGCAAATAGTCACACTCGTTAGATTGCCAAACACCCAATGGAGTTCTTAGCTCAGGCAGCACCAGTCATCGTGTGCTGGGGAGGGACCCATCACACGCAAAAAGCAATATTCTAATACTAGAGTTCAAGGGTCTAACAGTGAAAGCGAAACAATAAGTAACTTTTTACGGGAAATCGACAAGTCGCCATCTTAAAAGCAACAATTCTGTTTAGAACATCTTAGATTATTAAAAATTGTTCTTTTGTTCTTGAAGTGCTGGAAGCACTCCACCCGCCCCACCCCCGATGCCCGATGCCCCCCGCCCGACGCCCGCCGCGCCATCTCATCTTCTCCGCAAACAAAAGCAATGGCACCTCTGCTCCATCCATAGAGTCGTCATACGACTAAATAAAAGATACTGTACAATAGGACATAAAGCAAAAAGCCAAGAAAGCCAATTCACGAAGTATGGATGTTACATACAACATACATTCTTACGCGAATTGACTTTTTGTCTCAATCGCACAAGGTATCTTGAGCGAAAAAAGTAGGGTGCATCAATGTGCAAGTCGCATGAGAACCATTTCATCTAAAAGTGTAGCAACTCCATGCCTTTGGCGGACACCAACGAACATGCCCTATCCTCATATCAATCCTCCCAGCCCTTGATTATCTAGGTTCACGACCACCGCTGCAACCCGTGTTGCTGCTGTTATCTCTGATTTTGCCTTTCGCCCTGCTCTGTCCCCTCTTCGCCTGAGCTGCGCCCAGCCAGCCCCACTTAAGCAACCTATGGCTGCAAACTACGCATCGTTTTCTCGCATACCATCCCCCACAGTGCGTCTACAATGCCACCACAACAAGGGAGACCTGCCACATACCACTGCTTTTCTTGGGCTTAATGCCATCTCTCCTGCCAGATTTCTGCTGCATGTCACACGAAAGAGAAAGTAGAAATTGTCTCAAGGGCATGGCACTCCCCTTTTGACCTTAGTTTTCGTCAAAATGACTTGAAGGAATGGAAGCAGCAACATCCATTGTTTGGCCACACCATAATTTTTGTAGCTGCCATGACTCAACAATCTATCATTGCGACCCTCAACTTGTTTTCTCTGCCAACCACCAGCGTCAGAAATTGTTTGTAGTTCCAAAAATCAAGAAGTAGATTTGGGGGATGGTTGTGATGTGTAGAGCATCCAGCGTTTCAAAAAAGTTCAACTCTTGAGTTGGAGTTAGCATTTCGTGATTTAGATTTAAGTTAGAACAGTTACAGTTCAGTTTTTATCTGAAAATATGAGTTAGAACAGTTCAAGTTAGGATTCTCATTTGAAAGCGTAAGTTGGAAAAGTTAGAGTTAGGATTTTCATTCAAAAACTTGAGTTGGAAAAGTTAGAGTTAGCCAAAATTTTCTAACTGGCTCTTAATTTCTGACAGTTCAACTTCATGCTTACAGTGCCAATGTAGCTACAGAAGACTTAGTTATCAAACATAAAGCTTAAGTAGTAAAATGCAACCATGGACTATTACATAAGCAAAAGGAAACACATACAAGTCATCCCACAACATGTTAACTACTTCTTATGAATTACTACTTCATAATTCTCAAGATTGACTTCCTCCGACATCTTCCCCATCTCCTCTGCCTCCAGGATGCGTTCTAGGTTGAAAGACTTCAAGGATTCTACTGTATTGTCCTTCTTCCTTACACCCTTCTTGCAATGGCAAAGATTCAAAAGGTGAAAGAGAATTGCAATCCTTTCATAGTTCCTCACCCCCAACTGAGAACAACGGGGCTGCAAAACATATCCCGAAATGTTGAAAAATCTCTTGCAGCTGACTTCAGTAACTCTCCTCACAGCTTCTTGCGCTTGATGTCAGAAACGTCTTCTCCCGAGGCCTTCTTCGACTCAGCCTCTGCCTTTTTCTCCATCTTGCATTGGTTGTTCACCTGCTTGTTCACCACTCCAAGGTAGCGATTGTAGAGATCAGCATCTTCCTTGATGAGGGAGATGCTATAGTTTTCAATCTCATAGTCAGAATCATCCCTCACTGGGTAGCTCTTGAACTCGGTACCTCCATCTTTGATGTACTTGCCTTTGTACTCGATGACGGCTTCTTTGCCTGCGGGATTGATGTCCTTCATGATGTAGTAGAGGAAGTTGTACGTCTCTTCCCCTTTTGGAACGCGTGACTTGTCGTAAATGGAGTCGGCCTTGAGGAGAAGACTTTTGCCCTTGTGTTGGGCCTATAACAACTTCAGGATCAGCTCTTCATTGCCAAGAAGAGCGCCACAGATGCTTGGTGTCTTGGCCTTTTTCGCGGCAACCAGGGCCTCGAACTTGATGCCTGTTGCTTCATTAGCATTGAATTTTGATTCGGCATCAGTATTGCTGATCTAGATCTAGCTCTGTTTTGTCATCAGAGCAGCAATGACTGAGCAATAATCATGAGGTGCCATTCAATTTTAACATTTGAAGCATGAGAAAATGTAAAAATTTTCTGTTGATAATATATTGTATAATGGTTCTTTGACCAATCATGGCTATGGTGGTCTTGAAAGAAAACAAAAACATCTACAAGGTATTATTATTGACAGTACATGAATTGGTTTTGTTGGTGTAAAAAATTACACATTTATAATTGAAATTAGGTGCTTACTTTGTTAAAAAATGTCATGTGAAAAATGTTTTGATTTTGGGGGGGGGGACGACAATGACGACAAACTTGATACAGTTGCAGACCCCTCAGTCAGTTTGGTAGTTAGGATTTTGTTGGGGTGCGCGACTGGATCCAACCGCCATCACAAAGACTCCCGGAGGGGTGTTCGCGACTTAAGTGTGGGTAGTCGTAACTAACTCTAATAGTAACAGTTGAACATGAAACTTTTTACCTCTGATGTTAATACTTTTATCTAATACCAATACATCAAAATGTACCTTACATTCAGTTCTATGGTTTGTATAGTATGTTTTGTGAAGGGAAATGAATTGCTAAGCATTAAAGTACAAGTACACACTGAATTCTTTGCCAAAGGGTACTGCCTTTGAAAGATTAAGAAACTGGTTTGGAGATGCGAACATCAACATTTGATGCTAGTCACGGTAAATTTCCCTACAAGAGGCACCTACCGGGAGTATTTGGGCAAAAAGAGATGCTCTATAGTTAGTTAATTACATGAAAGTGCCCCTGCTTTCTAACTTTATTAAGTGCACAGGCCCTTATTGATTTATGCTGCATCATATTTTCAATGAGTGGTCATCTGGGGATTTCTGGGACCCGCTGCCCCACCAGAGATGGGTATTGGCTCCTACTATCATCTATAGACAGAACCATTTTCGCATAAATGGAAGCCCATAGTATTCATGATGCAACTTGCCTGTGAAAGATGAGGTCACCTGTACAACTTGGCTTGTCTACACGCAGCACACATTATGAAAATAAGGGCTATTGGGCTATGAAAAGGTACAGTAGCATACTTGGAAAATGAGTCAACACTAGAGACTCAAGCTAAAATCAAGTAGAAATAAACAATCCCAGCTGTAAACAAAGAATCAAATCGATCTACAACACCCCCATGACCGGGCAATAACCCACCGCTATCCTTCTTCCCAGACATTCGCTTGACTGAACTTTCTGCTAGATCTCCAATTATACCAACTGCAGAAAGGATCAAACCAAGGATTAATTTTTGTAGAATGTGATTGTTGATATGTAGAAAACTGATATTGCTCAAACTTGCACTTGAAGGCACTTCGATTGGATACAATAAAGAAGATATTGGCCCAGTAACGACACCTCCTATTAAACCAGGTATTGTTTTGCCAGGGCTGATGGCTTTCAAGAACGATAAAAAGACCCCTCGTTTCCCATCCTTTCCATTGCTATTTTTGCTGATGTATTTATTCATCAGACGTCCGAGTATAAGTGCACCAGTATCACTCATCCACACTATGAATAGCAGACATCCAATATGACGTGCACCCCCATCTCGGCGTATTTGCAAAAGGTAATGAAATCCCGTCGATATGTAAACCAGTCCAAATTGATAATGTTGTATTGTATGAATAGATTGTGAAGTGGAGCTTTGAAACTTGGGTATATATTGAATCATTCTCAGTGAAATGCCGGAGAACATTACTGCCAATGGAAGGAGGGGTGTTGGTATCATTGTCATGGTCAATGAGCAGAAAGAAAAGACGTAGAATTCGCATCGTTCCAAGTCGGATAACGAATTCCATTTGTCATCAAATAGAATTGCGTACACTTTTTGCCGCGTACCATTTGCATTGGATCCATTTGCCGCGGCTGCACGTGATGTACCAGCAACATCATCGTTCTTTTTGCAATCTTCGACCCCAGTTGGTGGGATGAGATTCTTCCATTCCAGCAAACAAATCAGATGAGATACCTGGAAGAAAAGCCATGATGTGAAATAGTATCGCATTTGGAGTGCTATCCCCGGCACTCCGATTCCGACCGTGAGGAAGCGGCGGGGCAAATCTTTCCATACTGTTGGTGGAGCCGCAGACGAAGATGGATTGCTGTTAGACATTTCTAGCGTTGTGGGAGGTTTGTGCTCGCCCACCACTTGAAAGAACTATTGCAACAGCAGCAAAGCAACAGCCGAGAGCTTGAGGGATTGATCGACGCGGTAGATAGCTCTAGAGAGAGTGGGCGAATGGGCCCGCGCCGCCAGCGGTGGGAGGCGGGATGCGATGGCGGATGGCGGGAAGAGCGCAGCCCGCCCAGCCAAGAGAAGAGAGATGAGGTGAGGTGCCAAGCCAGTATCTCTAGAGGGCAGTGCAACAATGGACGCAATACTCGACTTCACGAGCAATGAAGCTGATCTCTCCAGTTTGTTAACCAGATCTGCATTCCTGCTTCTGATTTGGACAGCACTATTGTCCCTAATACAACGAGTATGCAAACTGCTCGCATCAGTCTTTTGGAGCCGTCCCATCCCAATACAATCTGCATTCATTCCATCGAAGCTGCCGCATCCGAATCCATCTGGTGGTGCAGTTCCTTTTGATATTCCTTTATTGAAGGCTTCAGAGAAAGATATACAGGCGTTTTTGAAGTTTTTGCAAAGAGAGAAGTTACTTTGCAAATCGGATGAGCATTTGAATGTATCAACCGAAAAGTGGGCATTGCAGGATGTTGCAAATTGTGCTGCTGCTTACAAGGGTCAACTTGTGAGTATCCTCTATATTTATTTGCTTCTTTATGAGAACATTTGCATTGGTGCCTTACGATAAAATTCTAATTCACTGGCCATCAAGTATGAAGAAAGAGCAATGAAATGGATTGATGATCACTTTCGACTGAAAAAGCCTAATTTGAAGTACCCATACGTCGATCGTCACTGGTGAGTACTTGTTACAGAGGTATTGTGGAATTGTCTTCTATATCACTGATATTCTAACCGATGCATACAATATATAGGAATGGCTGGTCAAGTTTCTGGCTTGAAACCGGTCCAAAGATTCAGTTGATGTTCCTATCCAGTGCTACAGTGACGGTGGAACATATAATCAATGGGTTGATCTTGCCAATGGGCTATCTGTATACACAAAATTTGATATACTACAATCTTGCGCTGTACAGTGAAGTGGCTTACATGACATATGCATCAGTTCTTATTGGCGTGTCTTATCATCTGAATAGAGATATCACAATTGAACAGATGCATCCAGCAGTCTGGCCACTGCTACTATTGCATCATGTATCATCGTTGGTGCTGTGCATTGGATGCCTCCTCTTTGGCGACAGCGTTCCTCGAAACTTGGTGTGCTATGCCCTCTTGTGTCTACTTGGATTGACTTCCAGTTTGCATTACATCGGTCAGATCCTTGACTTTAGTCCGTGGGCACAGGCAAATAGACCCTTTACTCGACTTACAAATCACATCTTGTGTTTGGCATCTCAAGTTATGTTTCGTGTCATTTATTGGATACAGATTTCCTACCTCTCAGTTGAGCATTGTATCGAAGTTCACGGTTTAGGCCTGGCATCGGTTCTTGTACTTATCTTGATATTGTTCACTGCTTTCAACTTCGACTTTGTTAGGTTCCATCTAAAAGCAACAAAGGGATGTTGGTTGCGCATCAAACAGATGAAAGTGAGCTAAAAATCGTGATAAAGGTATCTGTAGAACAGGCTAAGATGAACATGGTGTTTACAATACATTAGTCTAGTTAGTGTGTGGCTTGCTCAACCACCCATAGGCGCAAGCTCACATACATCTAGCCAAACATACCCCGTTCCCTTAGTTCTCTGCCCTGGCGGGAAGAGGTCTGGCTTCATAACTACAAACGAAATAGTATTCTCACCCGGTGTTAATCCCGTTGCCACCTGTTGCCAATCACTGCCTGTTGTGTAGAAAACAGATCGCGATTGCCCGTTCACAACAAGCTTAAATGCATCATATGGCATTGAAGTATCAATTTTGGCAAAGCATTTTATCAAAGTATACTTTGTCGAACGAACTTTGAATGATAATCTGCGTTCAGAACCTCCTTCGGTTGAAAGCTTGTTTCGAATTGCACCCGTACCCGCAAGAGTATGGGTGGAATCATATTCCCAATCTGATCCAATACCGATCCAAGGTATTGGCTTGCTCTTATCCAAATCATCAAAACTGTCGAATCCTTCGCTTATATCATTAAATGGAAAAGAATCCAGCGGGTCTGGTGGGGCCTCTGTTGTTGTCGTTGTCGTCTTTGTTGTGGTAGTGGTGGTGGTAGTAGTGGTGGTAGGTTCTTCGGTGGTTGTTTCTGGTGCCTCTGAGGTGGTTGTCTGCTCCTTTTGTGTCGTTGTTGCCGCAACGGTCGTGACAGGAGGAGCTTTAGTGCTCTCAGCAGCAACTGTTGCTTGAACGGTACTAGTGGTACCAATATCACAGTAAATGGCACAACAGTCGTCCTCTTTGTCGAACAACATTACATCGGCATGATCCAAGTAGACTGGAGGATAGTCGTCGCTCAACACACAGTTATAACTACCGTCCCCGTTGGACTTGGGCCACCATTTATTTTCCTTTGTTCCTACAGGACAGTCATTCACTAGGCAGCAATCTTGCCTTGATGAAAAGAGGTGGGTGTAGGCATTGAGTCCGGCTGCCATCCAGTCTGGATAGCCTGTTCCCTCGGTACAGTCATTTGATCCACTATCGAAGTACCATTTCGAAAGCTTGGCGGTGGGGCTCGCTGACGGCTCGGACGTAAGCACTGGCAGAGTAGCCTTGACAGTTGTAACAGGATTGCTGATGAGGCAGCTCACATCTTGGTGGTTATCGCAGCATCCATCCTTGGAATCATATAGTAAATCAGGGAAGTCAGTGAGCCAGTTGTCCTGGTAAGAAGCATTTTCAACACATTTGCCTCCTCCGGGAAGAGATGGTTCGGTCAGATACCACCATTTGATCGGCTTGGGTCCGGCTGGTTCAGCTGTGGTATCGACACCCTCAGTTGTAGTAGCTGCAATGGTAGTAGTATCTGCCTCTGTGGTGGTTGGAGCGACAGTTGTGGTTGCTTCAGCAGAGCAATTGTTCACAATTTCGCAATCATGTCCTTCACCGTAGTAACCTGAGCAACAAGCCTCGGCACTTTCGTAACCCTTCATGTGATCAGGCCAAAAGGGTGGTGCATCATTTCCGTTGGAACTGTTTGCAATGAAATAGATGGAATGACATGTCAGTTAACTTGTGGTCATTGGAATACAGGTGCATAAAAGTGAAACATGAGCTTACCAAGAGGAACCTGGTTTTTCAGGGTTCACATGCCAAGTCGTCAAACAATCAATACAGACATCTCTGATGTTGCAATCTGCACTACCATAATTTTCTTCGCAGCAGGCGCTGGCGGAGTCAAAGAGAAAGATATGAGGCTGAGTTCTCCAGCTATTAGGAAAGTCTAGATCATTGGTACAAGTCTCGGTTTCTCCGACAGTTACACTCATATGCCAATTCTTGCTGCAACCGCAATGATCGACAATTTTGCAGTCGCCTCCAAAAAAGGTCTTGCAGCACTCGCTGGCGGAGGCAAAGAGATAGTTCGTCAACGTATCCCATACGGGTGGGTAGATGTTGTCATTTGTACAGGTGTTGCCGGCTCCACTGAGAGTAGACATGTGCCACTTCATCTCCGGACAATCTGCTCCTGGAGCATCTCCGCTGGCAGTGGTGGTTTGAGGCGATTGAGTAGTCTCAGCAGTAGTTTCTGGTGCTTGGGTAGTCGTTGGCAAATCCGGACAGTCATCCACAATGATACAGCTGGATTGAAAAGTTGCGATACAGCAGTCAATTGCGGAGTCAAAGATAAAACCCGAGAGGCCATTCCATACAGCCGGGTAAACACCATCGTTGGTACAAGTGTTGGCTCCACCAACTTGGGTAGACATGTGCCACTTGGCTTCGGGGCAGTCGGATCCTGGTGGGACTCCGGTGGTTTTGGCTGCTGTTGTAGTTTTCACAACGGTAGAGGTAGGATCGGTGACTGCTGTAGTTTCCATGTCGGTTGTAGTGATGACTGTGCTTGTTGTGGTCGTCCCTTTACCCGCCTTGCTTCCCGTGGGCACTGGATCACCCATGTCAGGTTGCGCCACATACAAAGGATCAACAGCGCAAACGGGATGGCATCCACCGCACATGTTGGTCTGACAAACCTCACCGAATTCACACTCGTGTCCATTGCACGGATCCACGGCGCAAAACATTTCGGCCTCGCAAACACCATCGGGATTATGACACTCTCCTCGAGGACAGTCCTTGTTCACGGGGGCGAGAGTGGCACTATTCTCCGTCATGCCATCATCCACACATCGCGAGGAGCACCCTCCGCAGTAATTGGATTGGCAAATCTGTCCATCATTGCATGATTTGCCTTCGCAAGGATCGATGAAACAACTCAGTTCCGCTTGACAGTTACCCGCAAAGTCTTCGCAGAATCCCTTGGCACATCCAATTCCCTCGAGATTGGGAATAATATCACCCTTCACTTGCTCCACGCAACCACCCCCAATCACCCCCTCTCGATTCACCTTACAAGCCATATTCGCACCCATCTGCTCGCAATCTCTCGTCTTCTCATCATCAAAGCACATGACACCTGCATCGGCCATCGCGCAGGGCTCTCTGCAAACCTGACCGACTTTGCATCCATTTTCCCCTCCCACATCGTTACTTACATCGCAATGACAAGTGGGGATACATCCAGTAGCGGGGCAGAATACATTCTCTGACACTCCGCAAATGGCCCCGTTCGAACATCCTTCGTTGGTGGCAGTGTTACAGATGCATTTCTTGGAGTTAACATGACACACTAGTCCATCTTGGCATTGAGAGTCGGAAGAGCAAGGACCGGAAAACATGGGATACTTGGGTACTATGGGGCCATCGTCATCGGGTGCCAAGGTGGGATTATAGGTCGGCGAGGAAGTAGCATCGCCGTTGTTGACTTGACCGGAATTGGGCTTCATGCAGTAAATCGCACAGCATTCTTCTTCGGTGTCAAACACTGCATCATCGTACTCGAGTAATTCGGGTGGATAGTCCGAAGACATGCTACAAATCATACTGTTGGTAGATTCATCGACTTGAGGCAACCACTTGGGTTCCATGGCAAGGAGACAGCTTATATCATTGTGATTGGCACAGCATCCATCCTTGTCGTCGTATAGAAGGTGAGAGAGGTGCTCGGTTGTGAATACATCATCGTACTCATTGGAGAAGACGCATTTGCCTCCTCTACCATCAGAGGATGGGGTGTACCACCATTTGTCAGGTTTGACCGTTGTAGTAGTGGTAGTAGAAGCTGCCTGGGTGGCAATGGTAGTACCCTCCGAAGAAGAAGAGGAGCACTTGTCGACAATCTCGCATTCGTGGCCTTCGCCATAATAACCTAGACAACATGCCTCGGCGGAAGGATAGCCTATCATATGTGAAGGCCAGATTGCTGGAGCATCATTGGAGTTGGAGCTGTGTCGAATAATGATGAAAGTGCA
Source organism: Cyclotella atomus (assembly GCA_036939935.1). Lineage (NCBI taxonomy): Eukaryota > Bacillariophyta > Thalassiosirophyceae > Thalassiosirales > Thalassiosiraceae > Cyclotella > Cyclotella atomus. The sequence goes on from JALLPI010001411.1 coordinate 15,512, forward strand.
GATCCTTGTGAGTATAGAACTGAAACTGCAGACGATACGCAACTGTAGTATTGGTAGATACTCACCAAGAACCACCCGGCGCATCAGGATTGACATGCCACGTATCCACACAATCCTTACAAGCATCCCTCACATTACATTCCTCTCCTTCAAAATTCCTCTCACAACACTCCTCATGACTCATATACAAATGATTCTGGGGAGCATTATGCCAACTAGCCGGATATCGTTCATCATTGGTACATGTATTCAATTCACCAGTTTGAATAGAGATATGCCAATTGGAATGACAATCGCAATGATTGAGGATTTTACATTCGACTCCGGGGAAAAAGTTGGAACAGCATTCTTGAGGTGTGGATAGTAGATATGTCGAGGATAGAGTGTCCCATTCGGGAGGGTAGACATTATCGTTGGTGCAGGTGTGTAGACCGTTGGGTAAGATGGAGATGTGCCATTTTTTACCGCAATCAGTAGTAGTGTCTCCTACAATCGATGGTGCAGTATCAGTGGATTGACAAACATTCTTGGTGATACAGTGAGGACTGTCGGAGAAGAAGGTATCGCAGCATTCTTGAGGAGAGGCGAATAGATATCCCGAGATGGAATCCCAGGCCGATGGATAGGATTTGTCGTTGGTGCATGTGTTGGGTGTATTGGGTAGTGTTGATATGTGCCATTGTTGGGAGTCACACGAAGAGGATGACGAGGCGGAGGTGGTGGTGGTGGTGGATGATGAGAATGGCGGTGCAATGGTTCCAGAGTTTTGAACCATTTCCTCCGTGGTTGTAGTAGTCGTGGTGGTGGTGGTGGTGGTGGTGGTGGTACTCGTTGTAGTCTCGGCAGCCTCCGTGCTGCTAGTAGTCTTGAACTCCCCACAATAAACCTCACAACACTTTTCCTCCGTATCAAACAACAATCCATCCACCTCCAGAAACTCCTCCGGATAATCATTCCCCAACTGACATACAAACACTCCATCATTATTCACAGGCCACCACTTGTCCTGTTTCGTATTACATCCGTGCACGGCGCAACAATCATCATTCGAGTCAAATAGATAGGTGTACACGTTGATACCGGCTCCCATCCACTCTGGATAGTTTGTATTACGGACACAATTCCCATTTAAAGGATACCACTTTTCAACCTTTGGAACAGGGGCTGCTGTAGGTTCATTCGTCAGCGGTGGAATGGGCTTCATCGTCTGTTCTTGCTGCGTGGTATCACTGGTAGGAACGACCAATAGACACGACACATCCTGATGATTGGCACAGCATCCATCTTTGGTGTCATAAAGCAGCTTGGGGAAGTTGACGGGGTAATCGCTGGGATATTCGATGTTTTGGACGCAGGATCCTCCGCCGGGGAGGGTGACGTCTTTTTGGTACCACCATTTGATCAGCGGGCGGAGAGCCCGGGGCGATGAGGAGGAGGAGGACTCGAGGTCACCGCTATTGTTGTTATTGTTGGTGCTGGAGCGGAGTAAGGCCGTGGCGGTGAATGGGGCGAGGAGGAGAAGGGCCAGGGCTGTTTGTTGCCGCAGTCTTTGTCGTTGCTTCATAGTTTTGGTTTCTATTCTGTATGATTGGTTGATGCGGTTACTTCTTCGATATGTATATTGCGGCACTTTTGGCTGCTTGATTTCCTTGTATGGTCACCGCTGGAGAGATGGTTTGTTTGTTTGGGTCTGTCTCTTCAATTGAATCGATCCAGTGAGAGAGTTGAATAAATGAAAATGGTCAAAGGGCTGTAGTAAGCTGAGAATGAGTGAAAGCAAACTTGACTCAAAGGCTGTTCTGTGATAATCCCTGCAGTTTTTCTTGGATACCGAGAGTTATTGATAGAAGTTGTATATGAAAATGACCAGTTGTGACCACACCATGTTCAATGTTCAATGAAACAAACAACATACTTGAATTTGTTGCTCTCCCACTCCTTCAACTCTTTTTATAGAAGACAATACTTTTCAGCTGCAAAAAAAATCCCCTCTCTAGGGGATGCTTCCCCTGGGTTTCTTATCATCCCTAATCCCCCTTTTTGTCCCTTTT
>JALLPI010001415.1:0-11222 GCA_036939935.1 Cyclotella atomus
CCACTACCATGAACGTCACTTTTCCCAAGCTCAATGGCAATGATCTCTATCCAGCCGACGGCACCATCTCTCGTGTGATGGGCTGGGGTACGACCTCTTTTGGTGGTCGCCAAAGCAAGAAGCTATTGGAAGTTGACATTCCTATCATCAGCAACGAAGATTGTGATGAGTGTTACGGAGGAAATGACACTATTTTCGACAGTATGATTTGTGCATACCAAACGGGGGGAGGAGTGGACTCTTGTCAAGGTAAGTGCTATGCAGTCTATTCATGGACACTGTTGAATTTGCTAACCTATTCGCGAATGACTTTAACATATTTCATCCAACTGGTCAAACTTTGCAGGCGATTCAGGTGAGTGCGCATAAGATATGTTTCGTCAGATTATTTGATTCAACGGATGATTAAACATTGGCACACTCTTTTATGATCTAGGCGGACCGCTCATTATTCCTGGTGCCAGCGCATCGGAAGATATTCAAGTAGGAATTGTTTCTCATGGTGACGGTTGTGCCTGGGACGGCAGTCCTGGAGTGTACAGTCGCGTGTCTAATGAGTTCAATTGGATCAAGAAGCACGTTTGCGAAGAAAGCTCTTCTCCACCAACTGATCTGTGCGCAGAGACGTCTTACGCTCCAACCCCAACGGCCACAACTTTGACGCCTACAACCACAAACTTTCCTACTTATACAGTACCAGCTTGCGAAATCTCAAGCCTTGGCACAGTGCATTCCGTCGAAGCTCCACAAAACTTTATGGAAGGCTCGGACACTCACGATATTATTGGTGGCTCCGAAGTAAGACTGGTTGATTGATGTATATTGTTGTTGTTTCAGCTGATAACGAATTGATGCTTGTTATATAGGCGCAGGTTGGACGTTATTCGTATGTTGTCCGCTTGAACATGGGCACTGTCGACAAAGAACTCGACTCCCCATACTGTGGAGGCATCCTCGTTGCCCCGGACACCGTCATAACAGCAGCTCACTGTGTTGAGTATGGCTCTCTTGACTACGTTGCTATTGGTAAGAAGTGTAACATTAATGCTTCTTGATGATATTGAAACTTAGTCTCTTTTCAATCTACCGCAACGATACAGGAGGCCATACGATGGACAACTGGGAAGGGGAGAATATTGCCATGAGCAACATTACTCTTCATCCTGATTGGCAAGGGCGGTGGGGGACCCTAGAAAATGACTTCGCTGTTGTAATCTTAGAGGAGGCTACCAAACTCGAAATCAAATATCCCACGCTCAATACCAAGTATTCCTTTCCGTCTGTGGACACTCTGGCGACGGTCATTGGGTGGGGCACCACTGAAAGCGGATCGCAGAGTAACGTTCTCATGGAGGCAGATCTCCCTATCATCAGTAATAAGGACTGCGACCAATGCCAATCTCAATTCGGTGGCCATGTCACGTCTGATATGATTTGTGGTTTCGATTTGGGCCAGGGTGCATGCTACGGAGATTCGGGTGAGTGCAAAATGAAAATCATCACATCGCAACCGACCGAAGCAACACGTAAGCACTAAAACTATGTTCATGTACTTCCTTTTGACAGGAGGGCCACTCATCGTTCCTGGGACGGACTCAGATGTGCTGATCGGTATAGTCTCTTGGGGTGTACCAGGGTGCAAGCGATACCCTACTGTCTTTGCCCGAGTCTCCAGTGGATACAATTGGATGAAAAGCACAATTTGCGAGAAGAGCTCTGCCCCTCCAAGTGATATCTGTGACGTCTCATACGCTCCAACGCCAACTCCTCCATCACTTTCTCCCACCACGTCGTTGAGCCCTACAGTTGTACCTGTGGAAGGGTTCAGCTTTGTAGGGCACGGCGAATGCTTGGACAATAATAATGAATACTATTCAGCCTTTGCAACATGGCTTAATGGTGCTGATTACAGGGTTTGCATTGAATGGTGTGCTCAGATTCCGCACCCTGATTTTGTGGGAGTCACGATTTACACCTACTACCATGAATACTACGACGAAGAATTTGGCTGCTTCTGCGACTTCAGCACAAGAATTCCAGACGATATCAATGTTGCTGATTATGATCCATCTGCAGATGCTTGGAATGGTCGTGCGTATGGAAGTATTCAAAACACTACTGAATGGGATGGCATGTTATGCTATCGATATGATGTAAGTTTGAGCAACATCGAGAACCTGTTACGCTAAGACCCATTGCATCTTTTGCTCACAATGTATGTACTCTCTCCATTGCATTACAGAACTTCACAATGTCGATTCCTACATCAGCCGTGCGCATCGAGCTCAATACCGGAGAGGACATTAATTTATTTGATGTCAAGGTGATGGATACGACCGGCGAAGACATTGCTCAGGGCAAACCAGCTGCACAGTCTTCTACATTGCAGAATTTCGACGCAAGCCTTGCCGTGGATGGGCTCCCACTTACTTTCAGTCACACGTATGTTGCTTCTCAAGCTGAAATGAATGTGTGGTGGAATGTTGATCTACAGGGTGAGACTCGAGTCAAGTCAGTCGTCATCAAGAATCGCTGGTGCGAGTCTGCCGATGATCCAGAAGGGTGTCTTTGCCGTTTGAGCAATGCCACGGTACTTCTTCTTGACGATGCTGGCGCTGCAGTTGCCACGCAAACTCTTGGTGATACATGCGAGCAACTTGAGTTGGAGGTGTCAGATTTCATCCCTTGGAGAGACCCCGATGACTATGATGACGACTACTACAATGATGACTGGTATTACAGTACCTACAGCCCAACCTCGTTTCCCACTATATTTCCAACATCATCACCGACCCGAAAGCCCACCCTTACCAGTAAGGCTGGAAAGAACAGCAAATCTACCAAGACTGGGAAGATCGTGTAACAGTAAATTCGTCCCAAGTCCAACTGTCTGATGCTTTCAGACAGTTCGTAGAAAGTAGAAGGATTGTATTATCAAAAGTAGTATTGGCATTGCACAAGAGGTATGAGTCAAGAACTATTTGCCTGTGCATTGGCATTTTTACTAAGTAGAACCAAAGAAACGAAGGGTAAAAGAATAGCAAAAGTATAGCAATGTCATTGCACGAGAGGTATGAATCAAGAACTGGGTTGCCTGTGCTTTGGCATTTTTGTGTAAAGACTGAACCAATGAAACGTAGGGTAAAGTAGATTGATCAAGTTTACTTACCTCCAGAATATCTCCATGCTGCTCCGTGCCAAAATTTGGAATAGGAGAAAGGTATTGCAGTGTAAAACTGCCCGCTCTGACCTCCTGACCGCTGACGCACCAAGCCCTCTTCCCTCTTCGTATCACATCACATCATCATGACAAATCAAAAGCTATCAGCCACAGTCCTCCTCCTATCATCCCTACCAGCCACCACCCTCGGCTTCACCTCCCTCTCCGCCTCAAGCTTTTGCAGCCGCACCAATCACCATCATGGTGCAATCCGCAGCGTCGATGGAAAATGGCAGCGAGGCGATAATCGAAGGAATAACAGAGGGAAGGGAACCGATCTTCACATGATGTTTGATCAACTGTCCGCGGCTTTGACGGAGGTGGCTCAGAATTTTGGAGGGAAGCAGCGGTGAGTAAACGGCGCATGTATCCAATTTAGATGGTTGTTTTATGCTCACTACACGTATTGCAATGCATTCAGAATGACGGAAAACGCCATAGCACCGGCCTTAAAATCCGTACGACGAGCCTTACTGGATGCCGATGTGAACCTCGATGTGGCCACCGCCTTGATTGACGGGGTGAAGCGTCGTTCGTTGGGTAATGAGGTGATTATGGGGGTTACGGCCGAGCAGATGTTTGTCAAGGCCATGTATGATGAGGTATGTGTGTAGTGTGTTTTTTTGTTTGAATACACTTTGTCGTTTGTTGAGAATTGACATGTCTGCTGTTGGTTTGTGCCGTGCATTGATTTTCCTTAGAGTTTGGTTTGTGTCTCACTAATTTCTGCTCCATTACATCTCGTGTCTCCTTCAACAACTCAAACTATAACAACAATACAAAGCTACTAGACATGATGGGAGGAGAAGTCACACCCGATTCCTCCACTCAAATCAATCTCTATTCACCCGTCTCTACCCTAGCCTACAACTCCTCATCCTCCACCAATAAACCGACCGTTATTCTCCTAGCCGGCCTCCAAGGAGCAGGTAAAACCACAGCAGCGGGTAAATTAGCCTTGTACCTCCAAGAACGCGAAGTAGACCCCGACGCTGTATCGTTAATGTCGGCAACGGAACAAAAGTCTACATTGGCTAGTAAATTACCCAAGAGGAAGCGTAAGGTTTTATTGGTTGCGGCGGATGTATACCGTCCTGCTGCTATTGAACAATTGCAGATATTGGGGAAACAAGTAAATGTAGAGGTATTTACTATGGGTTCGGATGTGGATCCTGCTATCATTGCGACAGAGGCAGTGGAGTATGCCAAAACAAATGGATATGATACTGTATTGGTGGATACGGCGGGAAGGCAGGTGGTCGATGAGGAATTGATGGAAGAATTGCGTCGTGTGAAAAAGGCGGTGGAACCAGAGGAGACATTGTTGGTGGTCGATGCCATGACTGGTCAAGCGGCGGCATTTTTAACTGCCTCTTTTGACAATGCCGTGGGTATTACGGGAGCTATATTGACAAAGGCCGATGGCGATTCGAGGGGCGGTGCAGCCGTGTCTATTCGAGGTGTGAGTGGTAAACCCATTAAATTTGTGGGAGTTGGCGAAAAGACGGAGGATTTGGAACCATTCTATCCGGATCGGATGGCATCTCGTATCCTCGGGATGGGTGATGTGGTTTCCTTGGTGGAAAAGGCGGCGATGGATGTATCGGAAGAACAAGCTAGGAAAATGCAAGATAAAATGGTCAAGGCCGAATTCGACTTTGACGACTTTATGATGCAATCGAGAATGGTGTCCAAGATGGGTAGTATGGCAGGTGTGGCCAAGATGCTCCCTGGTATGGGGAATATGCTTAACAATTCGCAGATTAAGGAGGTGGAGAGTAGGATTAAGAGGAGTGAGGCGTTGATTTGTAGTATGAACAAAAAGGAGAGGGCCAACCCGGAATTGTTGTTGACAGACCGTACTGCGAGGTCACGATTGGAAAGAATTACCAAGGGTAGCGGACTTAAGTTTGAGGATGGTTTAGCTTTCATGTCTGAATTTCAAAAGATGAGGACAATGATTAGTAGGATGGCCAAGCAGGCTGGGATGGGTCAAGGTGAGCAGAGTGAAGCTGAAATGGTACCTGCCATGGCTGGCAATCGTAATGCGAGACGGGCAGCGAAGAAGAAGGGGAAGAAAAGCGGAGGACGAGGCGGCGGGATGGGGTTTGGTGCATGAGATAAAGGAATGTGAATTTGTAGCACTAACTTTGGTTCAAGAAGTTAAAGGCTGGAAATGGTTTGCGTTTTTATGGAGATAATCTGCATCACTGCAAAGTATCATTCTAATCTCTTCTACCTACATTGTCGTGGATTCTGCTTCATTCTTTACACGAAAATGTCAATGCACAGGCAATTAGTTCTTGACTCATACCTCTTCTGCAAAGACATTACTACTTCTGCTATTAAATCACCGATTCTTTCTAATAATACAGTCTGACAGCATCAGCTCTCGATGGAATTTGGACTTGGACGCTGATACAACTCACACGCTTAAATACTTTGGCCAATACTTATAACACGGTCGTATCACTTTCCAGCCTTGGTACGGGTACGAGTGGGCCTGGGAGTGGGCTGTGGTGGAGACTGTGGTTCAACTGGAGAGTTCGAAGGCGCTTCAGATGGTGTTGATGTTGGAAATATAGTGGGAAACGAGGTTGGGTTGTAAGAAAAGTCATTAGGGTCTCTTGAAGGGATGAAATCCGATACCTCCAACTCAAGTTGCTTGCATGTATCACCGAGAGTTTGCGTGGCAATGGCAGTGCCAGCATCGTCAAGAAGAAGTACCGTGGCGTTACTCAAACGGCAAAGACACCCTTCTGGATCATCGGCAGACTCGCACCAGCGATTCTTGATGACGACTGACTTGACTCGAGTCTCACCCTGTAGATCGACATCCCACCACACATTCGTTTCAGCTTGAGAAGCAGCATATGTGAGACTGAAAGTAAGTGGGCGCCCATCCACGGCAAGGCTTGCGTCGAAATTCTTCCATGTAGAAGACTGTGCAGCTGGTTTGCCTTGAGCTACGTCTTTGCCGGTCGTATCCATCACCTTGACATCAAATAAATTAATGTTTTCTCCGGTATTGAGCTCGATGCGCACGGCTGATGCAGGAAATGACATTGTGAAGTTCTGTTGTACAAGGTGAGCTAAAAGTGTAACTGCCTTGGAATGATACCCCCTATCTGATCATGTTCAAACTTACATCATATCGATAGCACAATGTGCCTGGCATGGTATCAGAAGAAGCACGTTGAATACTTCCATAACCTCGAGAGTGTACATCAACAAACCTTGAATCTGCAGATGGATCGTAATCAGTAATATTGATTTCGTCTGGAAGTCCACTACTGAAATGACATAAGCAAACGTAAATTTCAAGCGAAGCACCAACAAAATCAGGGTGTGGAATCTGAGCACACCATTCAAGGCAAACCCTGTAATCCAAATCAGTCTCGTTAAAGTATTTTGCAAAGGATGGATACCATTCATTTCTCTCGTCCAAGCAGAAGCCTTCTCCAACATAACTATATCCTTCGACAGGGACAACTGTAGGACTCGACGAAATGGTAGGGGAAAGAGATGGAGCAGCGGTAGTTGGGGCGTAGGACACTTCGCAGATGTCACTTGGGGGAGCAGAGCTCTCCTCGCAAATAATTCTCTTAAACCAGTTGTATCCGCTGGAGACACGAGCAAAGACAGAAGGGTATCGACCGCACTCCAATCCCCACCAAAGAACTAGCCCAATTAGTACATCATTTTTTGTGCCAGGAACAATGACTGGTCCTCCTGTAGAAAGGAAGTACATGAACATAGTTTTAGTGCTTACGTGTTGCTTCGCGATGTGATGATTTTCATTTTGGACTCACCTGAATCTCCGAAGCATGCGCCCTGGCCCGGATTGAAACCACAAATCATATCGGGTGTGACAAAGCTACCATCAGATTTGCATTGTTCACAGTCCTCGTTACTGATGATAGGGAGATCTGCCTCCATGAGCATATTACTCTGTGATCCATCTTCATTTGTGCCCCACCCAATGACTGTAACCAAAGTGTCCACAGACGGAAAAGAATGATTGGTGTTGAAAGTGGGATAGTTGATATTCATAGTGGTCGCTCTCTCTAAGATTACAACAGCGTAGTCATCATAGTTCGTATAGTAGTCATTTTGATGAACGATGATCTTGCTCATGGCAATGTTCTCCCGTTCCGAGGTATCCATCGTATGGCCTCCTGTGTGTCGTTGAAATAGACAGAAATGAGACCAAGTTTCGATATGGTATCACCAGATTCGTGATGAGATTAAACTTCTTACCGATAGCAACGTAGTCAAGAGAGCCATACTCAACGCAGTAAGCTGCCGTTATGACCATGTCCGGGGCAACGAGGATGCCTCCACAGTATGGCCAGAGTAATTCGTCGCCATTACCACCAAAGTTCAATCGGACAGCATAAGGATAACGCCCTGCCTGAGCCTGTTTATCAATCAACAAATTTAATCAGCTGAATGTTGGCAACAATATATATATTCGTCAAACAATTAGCCTGCCTTACTTCTATGCCACCAATAATTTTGAGAGTGTTTGAGCCTTCCCTAATACTTCGTACTTGTGAACGTTCAGAACTTGAAGAAGCTTCAACAATATGTACTGCCCCAATGCTGGAGATTTCACACCCTGATACTGATGGAGAAAATGAAGTCGTTGGGAATGGAGTTGTGGCAGTCGGGGTGGGAGCGTAAGACGTCTCTGCGCATAGATAGATCGGAGGAGAAGAGCTTTCTTCGCATATGTGCTTCTTGATCCAATTGAACTCATTAGACACGCGGGCATAGACTCCAGGCTCTCCGTCGACAAAGCAGCCGAAAGGCAAAGACACAATTCCTACTTGGATATCTTCCGACGCATCGGCACCGGGAATAATGAGCGGTCCGCCTTTATCATATAATATAAAGGTTAGACAAGGTCGAACTGACTATCGAATCAAATAATCTCACGCACTGACCTGAATCGCCTGCACAACGTTTCGACGTATGTAGTGAAATTGGTAATTGATTAGTACGTTGAAGTCATTAGTGAATAGGTTACAAACCGACGATAGTGTCTCTATGGATAGGCTGCATCGCACTTACCGAAACAAGAGCCTACCCCTCCTCCCGCTTGGTATGCACAAATCATACTGTCATAAATTGTGTGATTCCCTCCGTAACATTCATCACAATCCTCGTTGCTGATAATAGTGATGTCAACTTCCAGTAACTTCTTGCTCTGGAATAGCTTCTTGCTTTGACCATAACCACCAAAAGAGGTATCACCCCAGCCCATCACACGAGAGATGGTGCCATCAGCTGGATAGAGATCATTGCCATTGAGCTTGGGAAAAGTGACGTTCATGGTAGTGGCTTTCTCCAAAATCACAATGGCAAAGTCGTTCTGATATGTCCACCATTTGTAATCTTCGTGGACAATGACCTTGCTCATAGCAATCACTTCTCCTTTCCACTTTCTCTTGTTATAGCCACCGATGGCTACAGACTCAAGGCGGGAACTGTCAAAGCAATGAGCTGCAGTGAGAAGAACATCAGGGGCAATCATCGAGCCTGCACAGTAGGACTCGATGCTCCCATTCTCTCTCAAGCCGTCAGTCAACGCCGCCATGTAAGAATAGCGCCCAGGCTGGGCCTGATGATGTTTCATGGTTGGACAGAGGTGGACAGTGTAAGCAGGAATCAAGTGAGCGTTCGTGTAGAGTAAGGCTGTTCTGAAATGCATGTGATGACTCGAGTCTCACTTCAATGCCACCAATGATGCGTTGAGGAGTTATGGCACCGTTCCTCGTGCTTTCTCCATCCCCACATACACCAGCAGAGCTGAGATTGAATGAATGTGCAAGGCCGAGGCCAAGCGTTAGAGGGACGTGAAGTTTCATCTGGAACGCGATTAGACAAGTAGATACAAAACAGGGGGCTTGTCTATTGAACGTTGATGATATGGTGAACTTATGGGATAATGTGTTCTCTCCTCTTCTCTCTCGCTCTATTGTAGAGGGAGATAAAGAGATAGCGATAGATGTGATGGCTTGCTATCGCTATGCAAGCTCCTTTCGCGTACCGTAAAGGAGGCTTGCCATCAGGCGGAGTAAGACAGAGCGAGACTCATTCCCACGAGACAAAATGACATAAAATGATACTCTATCCCACGAGGCATTGATGAGCACAGGTGAAAGAAATCAAAATAGAGTCAACTTCAGAGTTAGCATTTTTTACACTGATAGGAGGGTGGTCTCAACCTCTTACTGTAGACTGGCAACATGAATATTCAGGTTCAAAAGATAATCAATGGCAATGGGAGATTTTAAATTTTTGCTACCGAAAAGTGCAGAGAACATTATATAAATCTTGACAGCAAATTGGCTTGTCAAGAGGAACCCAACAGTGTGCTTTTCGACTATTGAGCATAATTTGAACATAAAGATACCAGGATATCCAGGGTAGAATGACCTTATACTCGAGCTCTTATGCTCTCCGCTCTGGTACTGCTACTGCTACTGCTACTGCTACTGCTACTCCTTTTGCAAGAAGATAGACATGGCAAGTTATGTGTTCTCTTGGGGGCACTTTTTGATTCATCACTCCCACGAGTTAATATAACCCATTAAAGCAGTGATGTGAGAAGAGACTCATTCCCACGATGCATTTCACCACAAACAGACAAACAGAGCCTTGTCACAAACACAACAATTAGACTGGTATGCTGTACTGTGTGACCATAGAACCATGTAGTTGTTTCCGACTGATGTTTAAAGCATTAGTTGTTTTCACCAACTAAATATCAAGTGCAAGTTCAGACACTCACCAAAACAACCTCGCTGACAACACCTTATCTTGTTTCCAGCGGCTGTAGATGATGCAATAGCAGCAGCCAATATTCCCCATCCCCCAACGATTATCCTCCATGCCACCAGACTCTGCTTTCTTGACAGATGAGCAGCCCCAAATCATTCAATGTGATTAAAATCTCAATAAGCCCTTATCCTAGTTCACAAATACAAAGGTAAGAGAATCTATGACTAAATCTATGACTTTGTCCATTATCTGCTTCTTAGGAATTATAAGTAGTACGTTGTACCTGGTGCACCAGCTCACCAGGTGCCGGGTAGAATTAGGTGAATTAGAAGTTTTCTAGCTGGTGAGCTAGTACACCAGGTAGGGCTAGGGGGAGTTAGGATATGGGGTGCAGTGAGGGCTTAATGCAGCAACAGCAGTTTCTATTTTTTATCCTCCAGTATACGGTACATCCCCGAGAACCTGAATGAGATCCATCTAGTAGAGAGGAACTACATTGTGTTGGTTGCCTTTGTCGGGGATTTTGGTGAACTGTATGAATTTATTCATTGCTTGATTTCGATTCTTGAGAGGGTATTGATCACTGCCTGATCCTTTCTTCTCTGATTGATTATTATCGTCCTTCTCTCAAAATCTGCCGTCGGCATTGAAATTGGCGCTGTGAGTGGCTTATTCAATTAAGATGCTTGTTTTGGCTTGATTTGTTGTTAGAATGAAAGAAGAGGTCAAGGGGATTCTAGCCCTCTTCTGGGATTGATTTGAATCGGGGTAGTGATGGAGATACAGGCAAACGAAGGATTAGTGAACAATTCACACCACGGCCGTCCTGAGCATTCTGGCAAGATTTCGTTTCTACAGTCTACAGCTATTTGGAGGCTGCCAATCACTGCCAACAAGGGGTATGATTGACTGGAGTAAGAGCTATTCATCTCTAGCTTTGGATTCTTAAACTTCCTGCTGGGTCAAGACCCCAATACACCGGGAGAGATGCAGTGGTTGGACGGGGTTGGACTGATAGTAGTGGCGGATCGGTTTGTTTGGTGCACAGAATGAATATAATTCCATTACAGTACTACAATCAACCAATGAAAGAAAGAATTACCTGTAATGTCATTCTGTCATGTGATCCAACAAGTGGTGATTAGGCATGCCTGTATAGTTAGGGGGGTGCATGGGAAGGTTTGGAGGGAACATGAGACGGTCTGTCCGTCAA
>JALLPI010001420.1:0-10279 GCA_036939935.1 Cyclotella atomus
CTTGATGGATGACCTCTCTTGTGCCCAATATTTGCCTTCCAAACAATCCAAAGACATGTCGACAGCGATCGGTGGAGTTTCGGCTGAAGAAGACGGGCTGATGGGCACTAATTCTGTGGCGGCACTAGCTGCTGCTACAGCCTCGGATGCGTCGGGCGGCGCTGGGATGGCATTCGTAACGGTTGGATTAGCTGTGGAGGCAGCAGCAGCAAGTGAAAGGGCGGCAGGAGGAGCAGGTACAGCGGCGAGCGAGCGAGTTCGGGCTGACAACGGGTTGATGGGCAGTGTTTCTGCAGCGGCACTTAATGCTGCTGCAGCCTGGGAGGTGGCTGGCTTCATTGGGATCGGTTTCTGGCATAGTTAGGCTGTTGATTGGGGCAACAGCGGCGGCGACAGAGGCGGGGTGATGGTGGAGGTGGATAGAATCGCCTGTTGTCGGGCTTGTCAAGGTCGATTTTGGTGGAGCCATTTCTTTATGTCACACATTTTCTACGGTAGGAATAGTACAGGTCAAAAATTCTACAGCGGCCAAAATGGGTGAGGAGCCTGAGAGGGTGGCACTACATTAGCCCCGACAACCCGGTTCTGCACACAATTGGCGAGCTGTGTGCATACCATGGGATAGGGCATAGTCTCAGCTACAAAGTCTGTATGGGGTGTTTGGTGCTGCGGGCGCTGGAACAGCACGACTATGGACAAAGGTTTGTCCATAGTCTCCACTACTGACCACAGAGCCCGACTGTTTTTTCTAGAGGTGGAGAGGCGCGCCAAATAAATTTACTTACAACTTGAAAGGTAATTTAACCAAAAATACCAATGGCCGTTGCTTCTTTCTCCTTCCTTCTCTTCAGTCTTTAGCCATGCCTAAGTCTGCCCTTCCCATCGGAACGACGCCGCATCGTCGAAAGAAGGCACCAACTAAGAATTCTTCAGCTGATTATGTAGGTTTTTCCATCGGAGATGGTGCCGCCGCAGACTCTACCCGACAGCGCGGGGGGAGCGATGCGTCCAAGACAAGCACAAAAAGCAATGTTAGAGCGAAAAGCCCCCCATCACACACCGAGAAGGAGAATACGCTCAATGGCTCCACAAAATCACGTCACAAGAGTGACGATTCGTTAGACAAGTTGAACAATTCAATGGCTAAAATTAGCCTCAATTCTACTGCCAGCGACCAAAACAAGCATTTGCCTTTCGTTGTAATGAAGCACGAATTGCGCGATACCGACCTGCCTACACATGCCTTCCCCACAATAAAATATAAACAAATCAACAGGCCTTTGCTTGAATCAGTGAAGCGTCTTAAAGATGTTGACACCAAACAACTAACTACTCATCTGACGGAAACTATACAGGAAGCATCATTGAAGCCAACCGCATCCATGTCTCTGGAAGAAAATTGCTCTACAATTAAACAGGTGATCAAGCAATGTCTCAAATCTCCCTCTTTTGATTCACTGCGAGTTGCAATACACAGTTTGAGATCTATCACGGGAATGATTGGCAAAGGGACGGGAGTTAAATTGGGTTTCCATTGTTGCCTGTTATCTGGGGAGGCTATGATGAAGTGCCTAGATGCTGCTGCTAATTCAAACTCTAAATCAGACAACAAGTGGAGAGAGGTTGCTGAGTATGGAATGCTCACTGTGGCAGCGTATCAATACCTTGGCCGTCTTATAAACGGCGGTAAATTTAGCTGGGATAGCATTTTGTTGACTGACACAAAGAAGGAACTTTTGCCTAAAAGACAAATGGTGAAAATTTGTTTGGATAGCGGAATAGCTGCCTGCTCTGCACTGATGCATCTGACCCTACTTTCAATGAGAGGGGAATTGATTGAGGATGAGTTTGCCATGGATTTGGCTTGTGATTTTCAGGTCCTTTTGACGAAGGCAGTTATTCCTTTGCTGTTGGATACGGAAGAAGATGGTATTAAGTTTGCCAAGCGAATATTCCGTTTCTTATGGGATGGAGCAAGATGCGCAGATGATTCTCGAGTGGCTCTACATTTGCAATACTTATCAGTGTCAGTTTTGGCTCGATATTGTATCGGAGCATTTGCCAGCTCAGACGCAGATCAAAGAAAGGAACTGCACTCATTGTGGGACAGATCAGCATCATCTGCTTTGAAGGCTGTTGTTGCGTTTGAAAAGCAGGGCACTGATAAGAAGATGAGAAATGCACTGATAGAGTTTCACGAGGTTACAGGAGCCATTCTTGATAACATCTGGATTCAATTCACCAATATTGGAGAAAGAATGCTTCCGCCACCGTCTTATTTTGAATACTGTACTTACAAATGCGTGCATCAATGGAAGTTTCTTGGTTTGGTGAACTCTATTCATTCACCCGAAAGTTTGCTGCGTGACAAAGCTTGCAACTACACAAAAGGTGACATGGAGTCATTGGCGGCAATGGCAGTTTTATCTTTGTCTTTATTGACACTGAAGGCCCATGCTGCATTAGTAGATGATCAGAATGACTCAATCTCACACGTTGACACAATTATATCAAATTTTGATGCCATCATCCGCAATGTGTCGTCCACTAGTCAAACGAGATGTCGATCAATGACACGGCTGCTCAATCTACAAAGAGATGCAACTAAATTGATCTCCTCGCATTGGTCTTCGCCTCATAAGCACGGTCACGCTTCAGCAGCATTGGGTTACGTATTAGGTTGGTGCATGGCTGCTCTCGAAACCAGACTGTCTAAAGCAACACAGGAGGAGCAACAGACCCTAAATTTACGCTTATCAGCTTCAGACAATCATGCCAAAGCTGCTTCATTCTTGGACCTTTCATTAGAGGACCCTGGCATTCCAAGTGACACAGCAAAGAAGTGGAACTCTGAATGCGTGAGGCAGATTCGAAAAGGCTATGAAATCTTGTCAGTAATTTTACAAGGGATGGATGACATAGAAAGTGACACACCGGTAGTTTTAGCTGTCGAAATGTTTGCAAAGGTGGGTGCCGAAATCTCTCTGGGGATCATCCTCTTATTTATCCTGCTTAATATTGCTGTTGTCTCTTCCACAGACTGCAGCATCCATAAGCAAAAACTTGTCAAATAGGAAGGTAAGAATGCCTTATGCATGGCATTCTCGCTGCTTCCATTCACTTTCACTCATTCCACTGTTCCACTGTCTTACATTAGAATACGGCCTCCTCCATAGAGTTACAGATTTATGCATCTGATCTCTTGACAAGACTTGCATCAATAAGATCAAACCACACCTCCTTCGACAAGTATCAAATCTCTACCCGATATATGCTGCTGTCATCTGCGTTTGAAACGAATGGAAATACAAAAGAATTATGCGCATCACTAGCATTGGGGGTTTGGAGTGCAGCCAAGAGAAATCATTTTTATTTGTCAATTGATGGTGATGACGACGACTCGTTCATCGGAGATACGACGTCTGAAGAGTTATTGCTATTTCCAGCATCATCATCAGTTGATGTTCAATCTAATTCAGAGACATCAATGGTTACCGATGGATTGGCTATCACGATCAACAAGCTTGCTCGGGCTTGCATTGAAGTAACGGCAAGTCAGTCAGTCACAAGCATCGATATCCCCAAAGGTACCACGGTTGCTAAAGTGCTGGAGGCAGCAATAGATGAAGAAAAGAAATTTAGTATTTCAAGACTCCTCGATCATTCTGTTTGGGGCAGTGGATCATTCACTTTGACGGAATCACTCGAGTTATCTAGAGAGATACTGAAATGTTCATCAAAGGTACTGAAAAGTTACATATCCAATTCATCTATGATTGATCAGGATGGATTTTTCTCAATTCTGAACGAGTTGAGCGATTTCTTGTGCTTGCAGAAAGAACGGATGAAGGATCTCATGCCTCCAGATGACTTGCAGGTCATATCATCAGCAATGCACGTTTCCTTAGGAATGAACCTGGTAGATTCGCAACTTCTGCGTTTTCCTAAACAAAAGATCCGCCTTGATGGTAAAGATTTGAGTGGAATACAGAGCACCATAGTTGGATTTTCAATAGACCAACTGAATCAAGCAGAAATGTTATTCCAATTCCACAATTCTTCTGAGCAATCGCAAGACGCTTGCTTTTTTGTTCAGTGGGCAGCGGTGCTTCTTTACCAAACAATTTTGTCTGAATACAACGAACAAAGTAGCACATGTGCATCAATGCAGCAGTACGAGAGAGTCCTTGACATTTGCAGGTAAGTGTCGTCATTTGATGAAGTTAACCGTACGAACCTCCAAGCACTCATCGTTGATATTATCAAAGACAAGCCATCCACCAACTAAATAGCGTCGACGAGGATACTCCTCAGGTTACCGAATCACTGATTGCAACGATGAAAAAGCTTTTATGTCGATTTAGTCTGCACGGAGATCCTTTAATGACCAGCCAGTGTTTTGTGCATCTGCAAAAGTTCTACGCTCTCGATAACCGAGAGCACATGTTTGATTCAGTCTCGGACTTTTTATGGATCTCATCAAAATTTGATGACCTGGCTGCTGTTCTGTATCGACACTGTATGTTTCAATCGAACGATCATTGCAAGAGTTTACTGGGAGAAGAAGTCAATCAGTTAGACCAAGACGAGCAGCTGAGCGTTGTATCAAATTGCATAGTGAACTTGATGGTTACAACGTCGCAGCAATTATCGGGTAATTTTATGTCACAGGCTGGCATGGAACCGCACCTGCAAGGCATTGCCGAATTTATAGCTACCATGGAAAGCGAATGGAACAACGATGATAATACGGATTTCAACGAAACATTGGCCAAATGCGAAACAATCATACGAATTCAATCATTCGTCATAACTATTTTGATGCTCAGGGCCAAGTTGTTCCTCAATGCGAAACGGCCAGAAAGCTCAGTACGCTGTCTCGATCTATGTCGCGCAGAATGTAAGCAAATGATCTCGTTTATCAGATCGGCAAGTCGTTATGTCAATGATTCGGACGATAAATTGCTGCAAGTAGATGACCTCCTCTCTATTGGTCTTGAGCGCATCTCGATCGCATTCTCTTCGCTCGGTAATAGAAGGAAAGCTGAAGACAATGCGATACTGGCAGCGATGAAGCAGAATCTAGTATCAATCGAATGCTCAAACATGAACAAAATCACATTCAATGAGTTGATCCAGTATGCTGAAAGTCTTGACGGGAAGTATAACTGTCTTCCATCTCTCCGAACCATCATCTCAGTAAAATCCATGTCCCTTCCTCCCGACAAGCTATCTAGCGAGTCAACTCTTTTTGATAACATTCAAACCAGCAATAATCCAGACACCTCCTTAATCAACGGTATCAATAGATCGCGTCTGCTGTTGACATGTGAGTAGTCCCATTTTCATTTCGGCCGCATCATTTTGATATCAACCTAATTTGGTGTTGCTTATTATTCATCGCCAGACAACGACTCGTTTCGAGAGGCGCCCGATTTCAAGAACAAATGCGACGTATTCCTTTCTTTAGCCCACACAAGCATTATTGGATTGATGGACCTAGCAGCGACTGAAGAATCTGCCGAGGTGCCTCTTTCTCCTTTGATTCACCCAACAGAGCAAGAAGTAAAGTTTAGGATGATCACAAGTGAACATCGCAAGTCAGGAGTGACAGATTTACTTGAAGAGATCGTGGCAGGCAATACTGGAACGATCCCAAATTTTCTTGCTGATGCATACCTTGAGCTGGGCCTCGAGTCATTACAAAGGGCAAGGTCAAACAACGAGCTACATCAAATCTGGAAAGACCACAATATTTCGTTCAGTGACACAGAACTAGGTGGCGCCATGGGTTCAGGCGAAGTAAAACTTTCCCACGCACTTGAGGCAAGGAAATACTTGAATTGTGCTCTTTTACACGCACACCCAGCCTCTAGCTTCACCACAAAGAAAATTCTGAGGTGCCTTGCGTTAGTAACAGGGCCTGGTGCGCTGTCATCGTATCTGACACACTCTTCTGTGGGAGGTGCAGCTCGAAATACAGTTAGGGATGCAATTACCGATTCCAAGCTGCACCGGATATTCAACCTATTTGATGACGAAACTTCCAACATCGAAACGAGAACCCATGAATTCAACGACCTTCTCTCTGAGTACTCATCGCTCATTCCTCCGAATTGGTCCATTTCAAGCATTGCCATATGCCCCACGAGAGACATCTTAATAACCTCTTTTAGGGTATCTGATCAAGGAGAACCTATTATCAAGACCGTTTGTAAAATCGCCAATGATGGCACCAAATTGAATCACTCAAACATCCACGACACCGTGCTTTTCCCTCTAGATAAGATCATCGAGAGGAGCCAGAAGCAATTACGTGGCATCGATGAAACGGAGCAGAGCGCAAAGTACAATGACGAGTCTTCAAAACGCAAGTGGTGGAACGAAAGACACTTAATTGACGACGATCTACGGTCTTTGTTGCAACACACGGAAGATGAATACTTTGGCAGTGATATTGTGCGGCAAATGCTCATCCCACCTTCTGCTGATGACTGTCAGTCAGATGACGATGGATCAGAGTGTTCTGATATCAGCCCTGGAAATCTAGCAGAAAGGTTCGAAGCAGCAGAGCGTGAGTCCGTGGTGAAATTTGACGAAGAAACAGAGCGACTTGCTCTCAAGAAGCTTACAGTGATTAAGCTGAAAGAAAAGCTCGATTCGTTTGGTATCGATGCTTCAAAAGTTCAAAAGATGCGAAAAGCCGATCTAATTGATCAAGTTATCATTGAGATGGAGAAAGACTTCACCAAGAAAACAGCGCCAGAAGCTTTTAGCATCCAGATGGACGATCACAACGCGATATTCTCTAGCGGCAATAGCAATTTAAGCCACAATCCGAGCGAACCATGTTCAATACTACTGCTGGATGAAAACCTGCATCGACTTCCTTTTGAGAGCATGGATATGTTTTCAAACACAGCAGTAACTCGTTTGCCATCTCTTCCATTCGTAATTGCTGCGCTCCACGAAAGAAAGTCAGCAGGCTCGAATCCAAGCATAAATCCCAGCAAAGTCAATTATATCATCGATCCCGAACGAAATCTAAGGGAGACAGCCTCAAAAATGGAGCCAGCTCTGAACTTAATAGCATCTAGAAACGAATGGGAATGGAGAGGTTGCATAGGAGAAATGCCTACGCCAGAGTTCATGAGAGATTCATTGACTCAGGAGAATAGTTTACTAATATATTGTGGCCATGGAGGAGGAGAGAAATTTTTCAAAAGCTCTCAAGTAGAAGAGTTGATTGAGTCCGAAGATGATCCCGAACGACGTGGTTGTTTCTCTGCAATAATATTGATGGGATGTAGTAGTGGAAAACTGAAGTCTGTTAATTGTCCCAAAGACAATCCAGATGATCTGGTCTACCCGATATACTACGAGCCAGAGGGAGTGACATTGAGCTATATTCTGGCTGGCGCACCCTGTGTTGTTGGAAATTTATGGGATGTCACTGACAGAGACATTGATCGGTGAGCGCCTTGACAACTTAACAATGGATCGAATCGCCCACCACAAACTCTCACCCTCACCATGTTTATTGTCCCGAAACTCTTTTGTCACTAGTTACTGCCTCACACTTTTAGACGACTTTTTCTCAAACGATTATTCATCGGCTCCAAGCTTAGCAAAATGCGTCTCCCTGGCACGTAGAGCATGCAAACTACGTTACATAGTAGGAAGTGCTCCCGTTTGTTATGGCCTTCCAGTTCACATGCTAAGATAGCGATTCATTAATGATTTTAGTCTTATAATGGACGCTCGTAATTCACATAATTACTTGCTTTCGACGTCTTCCAGCTTTCGCTTATTCTTTCCTGATGCTGCCTTTTTCGGACCCCAGTTGGCTTCAGGATTAACAGCAAATCTCCTTGCTTTCTTCCTCTCGCCGAGTCCCCTGGGTATTGTAAAGTCAACCACAGTCTTCATCTTCTTTGAAAGAATTTTCTCTGCAGTCTCGAGCGGAAGTTGATTCGGAGGCGCATTGCTGCCTTGTTCTTCTCCTTTTTGGTGACGTTTAGACTCCTTGCGTTTATTGGGCGGGTGATTCTTACACCAAGCTCTCACAACATCCCATACAACATGATTTGGGGCATCTGTTTTGACTGCCTGAGGCTCCTTATGATACGCACTTACTCGATATCCCGCATTGATCAGTGCTGCGCGGAATGATTGCATAGGTATTGTGCAGCTATTCACCGCTGAACACAGATTAGTTAGCGTATAATACAGTGGCACATCGGGCAACTCCTCAGAGACAGATACGAGAAGCCCATGCAAGGTTGTGGCTGTATGCAGAGGAAATATCGGCAAATCATCGCTTGGACCCACTCCTTTATTCTCCTGAGCCGTCTCTAACTTTGTGATGGCATTGTTAACAACATCTAAATCATGCAGAGGTCCTATCCACAGGGGCCCACCAATTTTGTAAGATGCCCCAGTTTCATCACAGACTGGTTCGAGATCACACGGCCCACGTCCATTCCTGAAGACGTTCGACAGTTTTTTGCCACCAGGATTCGGATATTTTTCAGGGTTAAGCTGATGACTTACAAGCTCATTGGTACCAATTGGTGTGACATGAAAGGAGGAGCATTGTGTCGATTGGAACAAATGACCATGCATCAATGACAGATTGTTGACCTATGGCAGTTTTTGATTGAACGACAAGATGAGCTGAACTTGCACGCCAAACAAAATCACATCAAACAGCCACTTCTCACTTACCCCAGCCTTATCATCATAAACTTCGACAAACACTCTACAATAAAATGCCATACCTACACTCAAAACTGGTCTAATACTCCTCCCATATCTCCCTGCCACAACACTAATTTGATACAACAGCATCCTCAATGCCAATTCCTGCAGGTAACCACTTCGCTGTATAGGAAAGGCAGCATACCGTCCATAACAAGTTTCAGGATGTGATCCACCAAGTGCAGCCATGTCAGTACATGTTACTGCCAACAATCCACCAGATTTGACAGCTTGCACTGCTCCATCTAGGAAGGGTGAGGCACTACCATACGGGTCAAGGTCAATTACATCATATTGTGGCTTCTGTTGCAACTGGCTAGGATTTTGTTGAGAAGGTGGCAGAGAAGGCGGCAGGCGTGACATGTAAAGTTCATGGGTGGCATCTCCTACTTGAAGAGTGATTCCTGGCGGTCTTTGCTTCTGCTCATCCTTTTCGTTAGCATTGCTACCAGCGCTTTCATGTGATTTCTTAGCCAAACTTCTTTCCATTCCGTTTCGAATAACATTCTCTCTGGCCAATTCAATAGCTACTGGATCCAAATCATTCATTACTATCGTCCTAACACCAGGGATTTCTTTCCAGTATCGAAGAGAACGGAGACCAGATGCAGCCAGAGCCTCAAGAATAGTGAGACCACCGCTTCCACTTGTCTCACCGTTTGGAGCACCATCTGCAGAATTGAAACCAGATTTCTTGGTGAGCTTTACAAAATCAACCCCCTCTTTCTCCTTCTTGACCCTCTCTTCAATCTCTCTATCAAACTCATCATTTTTCTTCCTCCTCTCTTCTTTACTCCCCTCCTCCTTCGGATCTCCCCTTTCTTCAACCAACTGCCTCCTCACCTCCTTCTTCTTTGCCGTTTCCCATTTCCGTTCAATATTGCGTTGGGCATACATACTAATCATTAGTATGGACAGATCACGATTTTGAACTTGCACCGGGTTATAAAAGACAGAGTTTTCGGTTTGAGGGTACATCATTTGAATGGGGCCTTCGGTGATTAGTTGGTGGCCTTCGGGCACCTCTGAATTGGTATCGGTGCTCATGGTTGTTCGTGTTGGTTTGAAACTCGTGGATGTGTGTGCGAGTGATGAGATGATGGTGCTGCTACTACGGAGTTGGATGTCGTAGAGGTAAAAGATGAATTTGCAATTGAGGGAGCTGGGCGCAAGATATTTTGGATAGCTCAAGGGCGAAATGACTTGGGAGAAAGTGCGGCAACGACTGATCCTTTGCATTGATTAGAGATGCTCGGAACCCCCCAGAAAGCAGAAGAGCTGAGATAAGATAGTATGCTCACTGTTGGCTTGGCATTTATTTCTTTTGTTGTGTGGCTGCGGTGCTGTCGGCTGTCGGTGTTGGATGTTTGATCAGATCATGATGTGGTGGTGGTTCTCCTATGTGGTGGTGGGTCCTTAACGTACTATTTAGAGCTATCTATGTAACTCCGCGATGAACTGGGTCATCAACAAACAAATCCATTTCATTTGCTGCGGCATGTAAGCGATCCAACTCATC
>JALLPI010001423.1:0-11624 GCA_036939935.1 Cyclotella atomus
AATTTTTCGATTAGTCCAATCAACACCCAAATTTCACGATCTCCAAAACTTGAGCCTCGTAAAATCTGGATTTATTACTAATTCCTACGTCGAAATTTCGACCAACGGCCGAAATGGCGGTCTCGTCCGCTGCCTTTTCTACCTCATCGACCATGGGATCCGTCGGAAACCGTGGCCTGTAGACAAGAGCATCGACTATCCAAGCAATCGAACCACAGAACCTAAACCGCTCCCACCCGAGCTCCAAGCTGCAATTCACCCCATCGAAAACAATGATCGGTGGACGAAATAACAACAACAACAGCACCCGCGGCGGTCGAGGCAATCGCCGAGGCCGCGGAGCTGGTCGCTTTACCACCCCCAATCACTATAACAACAACAACACTGGCTTCGGCCAGAGCCCCTTCCCTCAGTTCCAAGGGGGAATCCCCTTTACCCAGCATGGCTACACGTTCGGGCAAGGGGGAATGCATTACGGCACTCCCGGGCATTACGCCCCATTTCCCTTCAGCCATCCCTACCAAAACGGAGGAGGGTACAACCCCGGCTTTACTCCTAATGCCAACAGCAACGCTATTTCGACTCCTGCCGACGAGAAAACCCAATCCGATGGATTTGTTCTTTCGCCATCCAGGAAGGGTACCATCAAAACCGTCCTTCGCGGGACACCTACCCCACCACCTAAGAAAACCCACTGGAGCAACAACTTCGAGATATTGAAAGAGGAGGAAGAGAACGAGACTGAAGAGACTGAGAAAGCCGAGATCAACCAAGAGGGAACCGAATCGAAAAAGCCTGGAAAAGCAAAGAAGGATAGTGGAAAGACCAAGAAGGGGATGGAAAAGATTGAGAAGGATGTTGATGAATTAGCCAAAGAAATCGAGGGAGGAAAGTCAAAGAAGAAAAAGGAAAAGGAGGTGAATGCTTTCAATCAGTCAGTCAATCGTCTCTCAAAACCCACCTCCCAGCAGTCGAAGGTGTACCTCCAGCTACGAGAGAAAATCTCCCAAAGCATTAAGATCAAGATGTCTGATCTCGACGAGATCACCTCCGAAGTTCATCAGACCTCAGTTTTAGTGGCTATGGTCACTCAAAAGCATGCCGAATATGCTGCATCCCGCAGCAATGAACCCTTCGACACCGATAGGGCCCACGACCGAATCAAGCTTATGCGAAAGTCAGCTTTACTCAAGGCACTAAACTATCCAGCTAACCATGAGAATCTCCACGAAGTCCTCAGAGGCCACGCTTTCATCACCCTTCCCAATGCCACTATTGACCTATTTCCTCATCTCCTGGGAAGTCAACTTATGGAAATGATCCAACAAGACAATCCTAAGCCAGACTATATCAGGAAAGCTTGTGAATATCTACTCAAAAGAGTATACATAAGTGACCAAGACAGAGTCGACGACTTCTTGTCCAAGCTCAGCGATGAAGAGATGATCGAAAAAGCTTTTACCAAAGGGGAACTCACCAAAGCCTTTGCATCAATGTTTAAAGTCAATGTCTCACTCCCTTATCGCATCGACTTGACGGAATTCCCCAAGCCTCGTATCGAAGGGTGGTCAGGAAGACCCAACCAGCTTCCTGTTGAACAGCTTAAAGACGACGATGATGATGTTTTGATGGACACACCAAAGAAGGAAGGTGAATCCCCTAATCCGTCTACCTCAGTGGCCTCAATGGCAAATGAAGTAGAGGCCAAGCTTGACGATCCAGCTGCGCCTCCAGCAAAACCTGAGGCTGCAGCTGCATCCGTCGACGTTCAAATGCTCCCAAACGAGAACCTATCTACTGCGCCAACTGCATCAACAACTGAAGCAGGCACTATGGATATTTCCCCAACACCCACTCAGGCCAAAGTATATGGCAAAGGCTCAAACAGGTCGACAACGATCGTAAGCTTCAGAATGAGACTACAAATCAAACGCCAAGCCACAGTCGAATGGGCCAATGGTGTCGACTCAAATGCGTCCTTTGTAGCCACTACGTTCTTAAACTACTACTTGGGCCTAGCCAAAGACTATGGCCACTTCCTCGAAATTCTCCCATTTAACGAGAACAACGACCTCAACCCGCTCACGGTGGATGATAATGTAGCAATGCTTTCACTTGACACCCTTCACCAATATGTGGGTACACTTGTCCGAGTCAACGACGGCAAATGGAGATCTTTCGAGTTCAAAATAAAGACCTCCGTGCCTAACCCACGCAACTTCACGCTCATTCCTTTGTTGTCCAATGGAGGACAGAACCCACTAGTTAACTACCTCGACGAGAATAAGCTAACAGTGTTGTCTGGTACTAGGTGGGCCCAGTCCAGATCTCCCCTCTATCTGTTGGGAGAATCCGATATTGCTGACGACCCGGTGGCCATTTCACAGGAACTCAACACTCGGATCTTCAAAGTAGTAGGCGATGTAGCCCCCAAGGCAATGGAGATTGAGTGGTGCCTCGTCGAAAGCAATACCTTCGGCCGAGATCATGTCACAGCTCCCGGATACTATGTAGTGGGCGACCTTCAATCCGAAGACAAGATTGAATATCTCCTCGGCAAACTCAAACGTGACAGCTCATGGCCACTCACAGGCCAAACTCTTTTCCTTAAAGCAAAAGCATGTTCCAAGAATAATGACAATCTCAATGACATCCATGAGACTCTTAAAACGCAACAAAAGTACTCCCAAAGCCGGATTTACTTCAGTGTCATAGGGATCTCAACAGAAATTCTGAACCGAGTACCCAGCGATCCACTAGGACTGTCACCCGAGAGACCAAACACAAAGACTGTAAAAGAACTGCTCAAGAATATCAGACTAAGCAGCTCCAGCGCCCAAATCATCGAAAAGATTGGAATAGGCGACTCGATTAACCATCTAATATTTATGGGAAACGTGAAGAACTCAGTAGGCCTCGAGGCTGTATCCTCCCAAGTTATCGACAAGCTACGAACTTGGACCAATTCAAGCAATGGAAAGCTTGACCTAACCACTCTAATCCCGAATTCCGAGGAACCAACTTTCCAACCAGGGATGCTTATCCACACTCCACAGGCCAACCAATCTTCCCCCAAGAGACAACGTCTCACTCCCCCTCACCCTATCACATCACCTGCGCCTACAACAATGCTATCCAATCAGATTGAAAAACTTATCACCACTATCAACACTCTTCAGTCAGAATTCCAACTCATGAAGAAGGAGCTCTCGCAACGCCCATCTGATGTAACCGCAACTTCGGTAATCACAGACGCCCTGTCAAGCCTCAGCGATAAGATGGAAGGAATGTCAGCTGACGTCAAAAACAAAAGCGAAGTCATCTCAGCGATTAAGACTAGCTCTGAGAACATTCTTACAGAACTAGCCAAAGCCAAAACAGTTAACGACATGGATCAAGCAATTGTCAGAGCTCATCTCTCTGGAGACTATCTAATCGACCTCCCGAGCACATGCCGAGAAGACCAGATTGTCCTCCCACCCCACGGCCATACTGATGACATGCCAGAAGGGCACACGCATCCCAAGGAAGAAGAAGACAGACTTAATAATCTCACCCCAGGTGAAATCTGTGAGATGGTACGAGCTGCACCGGGCTTCATTGACCACAACGAGGATCACTTCTGTCTCAACTGCCTTGAAGATGCTACTAGGGGCCAACTCTCATATGAATGTTCAATCTGCGGAGGTGTGTTCCATGAAGAATGTCAAGATATTCTCGAATACAAATACGACAGTGGCAACATCCTCCCAGCATGCAATAGATGCAGAGTTATCCATCAATTTGAGAAAGGCATTCGAATGATGCTTAAGTGTCCAATTTGCACTAAATGGATCGAGTCTAAGAAGCAGGAGATTGTAGCACTCTCCAACTCAGAGAAACGCCGAGTTAGATTGCAGAAACTAGCAATAGTGCGGGAAGGGATAGTTAGCCTGAATGTATTGAGCGTTGTCGAGCAAACTGAGAATGCACTGGCACAAATCTACCAGGAACGCAACCAACCTGATGTGGATTTTGGTACCAACAACGATGAAGCAGTACCTGAGTCTCGAAACGATGAACCAAGGCACAGCGAAGTAATCAGCACTCCAGCTGCAGCGATGATTACTACATTTCCAAGTACAGCAGCCAGTAAAAAAGGGGCCACCGATGGATCAGCAGAGGACCATCACATCCAAAATGTTGACCGATACAAAGCGGATGTAGCCAGCAGGTACCCCTCAAACCTACCCGGAAACGAAGTGTATGATAATCTAGTTCACAACTGGATGGATGAGAGGATCAGCTCTATTGAATCAGCCATCTCCATCTTCCTGTCGGATATTGAACAAGGGAAGTATCAAATGCAACGCAGCGATGATGCCTCAGCTGGATCAATGACTGGACCCCTCCCCCATGAGCTTGAACCCCTAATCAACTTGCGTGACTGCCACTCTCTCTTCTGGTCCACTGAGTCCAAGAAATCAAGCGGAATCTGCCCTTTCACAGCGGTTAATAACAACTGGTGGGAGAGTAGCGGCATGTCCCATCTTGTTGACACATGTGAATGCACGGATGGGTATGATCTCGACACCGTTGGTATGATTTGTCACCTCCAAGCCCACAACCACTGGATCGCAAGAGTTGCGGCTCTAGTAGTGAGAGAACACGACGTCACAACAGGACTTCACTCCCTACGCGAGCCTCACTCTAGCATCAAGGAATCCAACAGCCCCTACCAACCCCAAGTCCTCTTCACACAACCCCGCACCGGAGTACCAAAAACCGAAGGCGAGGAAAGTGAAAACGAAGACAAGCAAATTAAGGAGCTCTTCCACGGTAACCGCCGGAAAAACCAAATGCTGGCAGGAATCGAGGAAAGCTCTACGGCTGAGAAAGAGTCATCACATGACTCTGACTCAGACACAGCCTCAGAAAGCAAACGCTTCAAAACCTCCCAAGAGGTCCGGTACAAGGGCAAAAGTGCCATGGATACTAAAAGATCGAGCAAGAGACTTAAAGAACTAAGGAAGAAGAAGGATATATTGACTAATGTGGACGACGGAGAAAGCTCCGTTGACAGTGGGCTGTCTAACCGTGACTTCTAACGAGTCTGGCGACAAAGCCAGCAAGTTGCGATTAAAAATTAGTCGCAACAAATCATTTAGCCCACCTGCACAGTCTGCACAGGCCAATAACCCTTCTTCAAACTTAGTTTCTCCAAGCTCATCAGTCTCATCTCACATAGTACACAGGCACAATAGCACCTTCCAACTACAAACCAATATAACAGACCACATCTATTTCTCCCACCAGAATGGATCTGGTCAAGATATTTTTGCTAGCGGAGACCCAATGACCGACAGAAATCCAGAAGATGGGCTCCTTCGGCTAGCATCCCATAACATCAACGGCTCGCAAATGGGCCATAGAGGTTTTGAAGTAGCACCAGACATCGATGTCACTGATGAACTAGGCATCGATATCTCAGGACTACAAGAAACCAAAAAACCATGGACTGCTGCTAACAGGCGACTGTACAACCAGCAGGCACAACTTAAATGGCCACAAGGCGTGAGAAACATCTTTTCATCAGCTCCATGGTCATACGATGAAAAAGACTACATGGCAGGGGGAACCCTCCTCTCACTCCATGGCCGAGTACTCGGAAGAATAGAATCGACAGGATCTGATAAATGGGGTAGATTCTGCTACACTACTCTACGAGGCTCTAGAGATGAAGGAATAGTGGTTATCAATGCTTACAGAACCTGCCACGTCAAAGCTGATAACCCAGGACCCTTCACCTCATACCAGATGGAATACACTGGACTAAGAGAGTCTGGGATAAAAGACCCTCAACCACGATTTCAAATATTTAAAGATCTCACTTCTATCATCGATGAAAAGCGAGAGCAAGGCTACAGACCTATTGTCATGATGGATGCTAATGAAGATTGGGTAGCTGAATCTCATAAACAACAAGGCAACAAACTAAAAAGATTCATGCAACAAGCTCAGCTGGCAGACCCTTTCTTCCTGAAATTCAACAAAGCACCAAGGACATACGTCCGGGGAAGACATAGACTCGACTACATCTTAGTCGACCCTGCATTGCTACCTGCCATTCGCAGTATTGGATATTTGGGATCCATGGAAGCCAACATGTCAGATCACACAATGGCGTACATCGACTTTGACGAGAAACTCCTCTTCAAAGGCCTCATCAATAGGCCAACCGAGATTCACTCGAGAGAGTTTATGATATGCCAAGATGACAAAAAGCTCAAATTCACAACACTCGCAAGAACACAATTCATACACCACAAAATACATGAACGTGTTATGCGCCTTGCAGCTGAATTTACTGAGCATGGTCCAACTGACACCAATATCAATACCTATTCGAAACTCGATACAGAGATAATCGAACTCATCAAGTGCGCAGCCAAAAAGACAAGCCGGAAAAAGTTTGGATACATGAGATCACCAGACCTAGTACAAGCAGGACAACTCCTCATGTTGTACAAATGTCTCCTCAGCTGCAAACTACGTCGTCAACCACTCCCTGAAAGCTGCATAAATTCAGCAAAAAGACTCGAAGCCGACATCACAGGATTCGAGGCGCAATCACTTAAACAACTGCGCAAAGAAGTTTATAAGAGGCGCCGCGGACTTTGGGCAGTCCAAAAGGAATGCGAAGAACGACGCGCTCAATGGATCCAGCAACTAGCTGAAGACAGAACACGAGCCGCAGGCGAGGAAGACTGGGAAAAGAAAATGAACGCAATGAAGAAGACAGTCGAAGATAGGCAAATCAACAGAAAACTATCCGCTGTGACCAAAGGTACACACAGCCAACTCGACCGTATTCAAATCCCAACCAACGAATGGTACTACTCTGCCAAAGAGGCAGAACTATACAGATACGACAACGGCGTATGGGAAGCCTACCCACGCCACAATCGATATCACGACAAATACCTCACCCATCATACACTAAAAGTAATACCACCGGATGCGGTGCCCGTTGAAGTGGCCAAAACAAGAGAATACATCGAAATAACATCATTTATTATCACAAACGAACCAATGTGGCGCGATGTAACAGACTCAGAAGAGATCAAACGTCTCCTCCTAGCCCGCAATAAGCGCCACCTCCAACAGGCCGATATTGAAGGAGGTACCAGCTCAACACCGATAATGAAATTAGTCCGGAGCGAGCATGGACTATCCACTTTCAACGACCAAATATTAAATGGCAACCTAGCCAATACAATTGAAACCACTCCAGAAGTAGTAGATTGGTTTGAGGCTATCAAACGACCACCCACACCAGTCATCGAAACTGTGGTAGGAATCATTGATAAAGAATCCTACCAAGATATGTTCAAGAACGCCACAGAAAAGACATCCTCCGGGGGCGAAATTCACTACACACTCTGGAAAGCTCTAGCAGAACAAGATGACTTTGCAGAATTTCTCTGCGTCATGATCAGCCTACCATTTATGTACGGATTCGCTAACCCAAGATGGTCAAACGAGGTCGATGTAATGCTGGAAAAGAAACCAGGTGTACGAAAAATCCACCTACTTCGCATCATCGGCCTATTAGAGGCAGACTTTAACACAGCTCTAAAATACTTCTTTGCCAAAAGAATGATGACCAATGCCGAGCAAATCGGTATAAGTGACGAACAATGGGGCAGCAGAAAAAACCGCTCATCAATTGACGCAGCCATGCTTAAACTGCTCATGTTCGAAACTGCTCGAGTCAAAAGAGCAACTCTAGCAGGCACATACTATGATCTATGTGCCAACTACGACCGTATATTTAAATCCATATCCAACCTTATCGCGCAACGAAGCGGCATGGACAAGAACATCCTCCGAGCAAGAGCACTAGTAATAGAAAATATGCGTCGCAGAGTCAAAACAGCTCTAGGCACATCCGTGGAATCATATGGCCAGGAACCAAATGAACCCGAAGTCGGAGGAGAAGTACAAGGGAAAGGCGACGTCCCATCCCTCTGGTGCGTCCAGAGTGATACCCTCCTAAGAGCCCACGAAAAAGGAGCTTATGGAATGTACCTTCAAAACCCAGACGGCTCAAGGAACATTAAAAGGTGCAACACTCAATTCGTTGACGACGACGACGGATGGGCATCAGCACCATTCGATTCAGAACACCCACTAAGTGAAACAGTACGCCGGATGCAACATGACGCACAGCGATGGAACAATATCAACAACATCCCTGGCCAGACAATTGCATTTCACAAATGCAAATGGCAAATCCTCGCCTGGCACGTCATAAATGGTGACCTAAAAGTTATTCACTCAACAGAAGACGTACTCGTGCTAAAAGACAATAAAGGGGGCGCAGCAGTAATTGAATTCCTGCCCCCAGACCAACCTAACAAGGGTCTGGGGTACTATCTCTGCCCAGATGGGAACCAGGAACACCAATACAAATATGTATACGATGCAATCGTAGACATCTGCGAAAAGATTACAGGCGCACAACTATCAGAAAAGGAGACCCGTCAAGCCCTACTACAGAGACTCCTCCCGAAACTTGACTACGGTCTATACGCCTCGTACTTTAACAAACGCCAAAGCACGGAAATTGACAAAGTAATCAACGCCTCCTTTTTGCCAAGACTCCGAATTAACAGAAATACTGATAGAGCCATTGTACATGGGCCGAGGATGTACGGCGGACTGGAAATTCCAAACGTCTACACTCGGCAAACCCAGCACCATATAAAGTACATTATCAAACAACTACGGTGGAATAGCACTCTCGCCAATGACATCCTTACCGCTCTGGACAACGTCCAACTAGCATCAGGGTTCGTCACACCCATCCTTGAAAAAACAGACACCGAAATGGACTACATAGACAACGGATGGATTGTGGACCTCCGAGAAAGACTCAACGAAATTGGAGGCAAGCTATGGGTCGAAGACGCATGGCAACCACAATTACAGAGAGAGGGAGACTTCTCCCTAATGGAACGATTCCTGTCAGTGAAAACCACACCTAGACAAAGAAACCAACTGAGAATGGTGCTCCACTGGTTACGGGTCATTACCATAGCCGATCTGGCAGACCCGACAGGTCGATACGTCCCAGGAGATAGACTAACTGGAGAATGGCAGGCTCACTCGCCCCTCGAATGGCCCAAGCAACCAAAGCCATCAAAACGTGACTTTGCTCTCTTTAGGAGGTTCATCCGCAACACTATATGCCTCCATGAAACCCCCTGGCAACCAGTGAATGCAAACCTACAGATCACCGAACCACTAGGCAAGTGGTTCACAAATGTCAAACGCAACGTGAACCCAACCTGCTGCCGCACCAAGGACTCGCTGTACTACCAAGACACTGAAACAATGTCCATCTCAAAGTACACCCTTCGAGGCAATAGTGGATTCTTTAAATACGAAGGAGAAGTAAACACAATGCCACAAAATGCCACACCGGTAGACTGCCGCTTTGTTGATGGCGACAAAATGTGGACCAGCAGGAGATACAGACCCGCAGTCCAAAAAGTCCCCGAACGCAAGCGACCAGGCAACATCCTCCATGACAACCTGATCCGCACCGGTAGCACCATTAAAGGAGCTAGCGATGGATCTCTCTTTAAAGACCAGGAAGTCATGACAGCAGGGTGGATTATTGCCAATGACACCGAACATATGACAGCCGCTGTATTCGTCATTTCATCGGTGTCCTCACTCTCCTCGTACAGAGCCGAACTCGAAGGCACATTCCGACTACTGAAGCACATCGAATACCTGGATATGAGCCCAGACGAGGTTCGACACTGGTGCGACAATGAAGGAGCAGTTGATGCAACCAACAAAACATCAATTCACACTCCCGGAGACACCCTGGCACCAGATGCAGACATTATTCTTGCAATCCTTCACCATAAGAGAAAAACCAAGATTGCATCTGAATGCATTCATGTCCTGTCACACCAAGACACTAAAGAACGAAAAACCAAAGAAGAAAAGGAGCAAGACAAGAAGGAAAAGCAACGCGAGCGCCGTGCACGAATCAGGGAAGTGGACGTAGGGGAAGGTACACATGCACCATCACCCGAACCGTCTCCACCACCGTCTCCATCTTCAGATACATTTGAGCCTAGTAGGAAATCCCGTTTAAAATTACCCCGCCGGGAACTCGGTAAGAAAGACCTATCGGATGAGGTACTTATGAACGTGGCCTGTGATGAGTATGCCGGCGAGGCAGCCCGGGAGCATATGGAATGCCCTGAGGCGCCGGCACATGACATACTACAACCACCATACGAAGGCTCAAAGGCTATGCTGAAAATTGGAGACCTCTGGATCACCTCGGACTATGATAACAACATTCATTTCGCAAGCACTGCTCCAGCTCTTCGAAAGTACTGTCGCAAAAGACACAAATGGGACAATAAGACCATGGAGCTCATTAACTGGAACATGATTGATAGCATCAGAAAGAAACAAAACTGGAGTGACTTTGTTAGATCAATGAAATTACTCCATGGATGGCTACCAATTATGCACAACCTGGGCAAATACAAACATATCACTCAGTGCCCAGGATGTGAATGCCCAGATGAGACCTTCCTCCACCTGTTCAACTGCTCGCATCATTTGATGGCAGAGGCACGCGAAGATGCCCTGGAAAAAATAAGAGACACCTGTCGCCTGATGAAAATCGCAGACAGTTACTCTCAAGCATTCCTCTCCTGCATCAAATGCGGTATAAAACAAACCGTAGCACCTGTCCCCAAGCACCCCCACGAACTAGCAACCGCTGTGAAACACCAGAACAGAATAGGAACACACAAGATGCTCCAAGGATATCTAGCTAAATCGTGGGGAGATGCCCTACGCGCCACAGGGTACAAAGGCGACTACCGACTAGGATTGACACGCCTTCATAAGATACTATGGGAACACCTATTCCAACGAATATGGGACACCCGAAATTATGTTCTAAAGAAGACTCCAAACCAGTACAACACGGTCGAGGATGCAACTCTAGAACAAAAATTAAATTGGTATCGCGAAAACCGACATACAGTACTCTCATTACAGGACCGCCACCTCGCGAATATCGATAGCGACGAGATAAAAAAGATGGGACGACTCACTAGACGGAAGTGGATCAAACACCTGGACCGCCTGCACGATATTCACAAGAAGCAAAACTGCCCAAGAGACGAGGGACAGCCAACAATAACAAACCATTTTAATGTCATCGAACACCGTAAATGTAGTCGGCGAGCAGGGACTAGGAAAGCCAGGCAACCGCAAAACAAGAAGAAACGACTCACCCAAAGCACCTTGGACAACACCATTACAGTCACGAAACGGAAACGTCGGAGTAGTAAGGGATCGAAAAATGTAGACCAAGCTGTGTCAAGGAGTAAACGGGGGGTTCAAACAAGACTACAATTCACGGCCGGAACGGCCCAACCTCAACGGAAGGATCGACCAAGACCGCCCGAAGGCATTGAACCGGACTGAGACGCGCGCAAGCACGCTCTCACCGGCACTATTATACCTTAACAATCCTTGCGGGCAAAACCCGCGTGGGCTGCAATCCGGGTTGAGGCGCTAACGCGCCTCTCATTCTG
>JALLPI010001426.1:0-18726 GCA_036939935.1 Cyclotella atomus
GGGCCTACGTGATTTCACAAGGGCAGACTGCATCGGATGTCCTTGCTGTTATGCTTTTGCAAAATCAGTTTGGCATGACTAAAGCAAACGGAAAATTAATGCGTGTAGTGCCTTTGTTCGAGACACTGGCAGACTTGAACAACTCGCCAGCGCAGCTTGAGAAGCGTAAGTTGATGTCATTGCAATGCCAATTTAGTACTAAGACCAAACTCACGTTCTATTTCAACCATTCTCTTAGTATTCAATATCTCGCAATATGTTGGCAACATCAGCAGTAAACAAGAGGTTATGGTTGGCTACAGTGATAGTGCAAAAGATGCAGGTCGTATTGCCGCCTGCTGGGCCCAGTACACTGCACAGGAAGGTGAGTAAGCAACGAAACAAAGTGGTACGGGGCACGTGATGTATGCACTGACATTTAACCATTCACAACTTAGCCATGGCCAATGTGGCATCCAAGCATGGAATTGAATTGACATTCTTCCACGGAAAAGGAGGCACTGTTGGACGTGGAGGCAATCCTGCACTCTACCGAGCAATTCTTTCACATCCTCCCAACACCATCAATGGCCGCTTCCGAGTCACCGAGCAAGGTGAAATGATTCGCCAGAACTTTGGAACCAAGGAAATCTCAGAGAGGTCACTCGATATCTACACCGCAGCATTGCTCAGAGAGTCTTTCACAAAGCACGTCGAACCCAAGCAGGAGTGGAGGGACCAAATGGAACGTGTATCAGATGTTTCATGTGGATCTTACAGGCACACTGTTCGTGAAGACCCTAGATTCGTGCCTTACTTCCGCCAGGCAACACCCGAATTGGAGTTGGGCCTTTTGAACATTGGTTCCAGGCCTTCAAAGAGGAACCCCAAGGGAGGCGTTGACAGTTTGCGTGCCATTGTGAGTGAATGCTTAGATGGCTACTCTTTTTTACACATACCCAAATGCTTACGATGTTACCACTTACACTTCGTATAGCCGTGGACGTTTGCTTGGGCCCAATCAAGGATGCACCTCTCGGCCTGGCTTGGAGTTGAAAGTTTGGGCAGAGTCGTGAGTAGTTTGGATTAAATCTGGTATTGCATATGTTCATATGAACACCATAAATGACACACTCATTTCGAACCGCAGAGCGATGAAGACAAGAAGGTATTGAAAGAGATGTATGACGAATGGCCATGTGAGTGATTGCTTTGATAGTACATTTCAATTGTTCATCTTGAGCTGTATGTACTAACATTACCCTTGTCATGTGCGATTAGGGTTCCACGAGATCATCAGCTTGATTTCCATGCTGGTGTCCAAGACTGACTTTTCAATTACCAAGAACTACGATGATAGACTTGTCGACCCAGAACTTATGTCTCTTGGAAATGAAATCAGGAACAAGCTTGTCGAGACACGTCAAGCAGTCATTGATATCTCTGGAACCAAGGACATCAGTGGCCCGCACATTCAGCTGATGGCTGCGTCGTCCACCATTCGCAACCCTTACGTTGACAGGTAAGCTACTTCTTGTGCACCTTTCTCATTATATTTGCTGCCCCACTATCTACAGCCTCTCACATGTTCTACTCTACATTAGCATCAACGTTGTCCAAGCTGAAATCTTGAAAGTATTGCGCAGTATGCCCGATGACGATTCCCCAGATCTCACTCCAGAGCTCAAGGCCATTAAGAACGTTCGCAAAGACGCACTTCTGCTCTCGATCAAGGGAATTGCGCAAGGTATGAAGAACAGTGGATGAGGCAGATCCCATCAACTTTGAACTTAGGATGCTTAGTAATCGTTAAACATATGACTTGTCTTCACTTTGATTCGAAGTACAAACTAAACAACAGCAAACATACAGTGAAATCTCGTGGGTACATCGTCCAAGAGATGTGCGGGCAACACTAACTTCTTTCCATGTTTTTTGTATTCCAAGCAATGCTTGTATGCTTTAGCGTAGGCAACTGCGTTGTCATCTTTGATGGAATCCTCGCTTTTCTTGGCAATATTCTCCGACAGTTTGTACAAAATGCCAGTCAGCTGCGCCACATCTACGATATTGCTCGCATTAGCTACAAACTCCTGAGCCTTGTCAAACCAATCATGGCTATAACACGATACAGATGCTGCAGCTTCATACAATTCAAGATCTTTTTCAGTAACCGGAAGAGCATCAATATGTGAAAGAAGATCCCTATCCCAACAGACAAAATACAAGTCACCATCTAAATCTCCGTCGGCAATCAACTCAGGCAGTGGTGTTTGGCCTATTTTCGGATTTGCAAAGATCAAAGCACCAAAATGTAGTGTTTGCAACCAGTCCCAATCTGTTTTGCTCATAATGTCAGGCTTTGTGGTGACGACACGAATCATTCTGCCATCTTCAGGCTCCAATGCCGGTGATCTAGATACAAACAACTTCTCCACTTGTATATCACCGGGTTTGATGCCAGTCATAAAGACTGTGTTTGGAGGCAGCCTGCCCGTGGGATCTGCAACACCGACGAGATGAGTATGACAGAGCTTGCTTGCATCCCGCTTTACTGCCGCTGCGTACACATCCAATAATTCCTTTGGAGCACCGAGTCCACGCATCAACTGCTTGTACATGTCAGAGAGCTTGCATTCTCTCCCAGCTTGAACTTCTTTGATGAATGTCTTGGTAATATGTTTGCCATCATAACTGGGAAATAAGCGCGCAACTTGCACGTTGGTGTTGCTGGGAAAGACGCGATTCATAATCATGCGGCCAGCGCTGGAAGCACCAGTGTCTCTTGAGGGCAAGACTTTTCGAAGAGATTCGTTCAATTGTATGGGAGGGCCATCAACAATGCATTTCCTCATCAAAACACCTTTGAACACTCCGCAGGTTGGAATGTTAATACGCACTTGAACCCCGAGTGCCCTTCTTGCAGCAGCACCACTTCCCAGTATTTCCATCAAGTATTTTTCGCAGATGAAGCCGCAACCCTCAGTATACCCAGCATCTTCATTCATAAAAACATCTGCATCAAATATCTCTTTCACTGCATATCCGTCTTTGAGCTTAGCAGCTGTGGACAAGAACAGCTTCCTTCTCGCCCATACCTTCCTTGGCTCCAAGGATCCGAAATCAGCTAACGACTCCTCGAGCTCACGTAGATCTTCTGTCTGTACGTAGTGCGCTACGACTTTTCTTGTCTTCTGACAACGTATCCCATCACTTCTACTCTCAACATCTCCATAATACAATTCATACCGCTTTCCTTGATGGTGCATCACAAGGTCTAGCGGTGGCAAATCAGAAGTCTTGCTCAATTCGTACTCACGAATCTGCACATCATCTGATAACATTTCTCTCAGCAAGCATTTTTCTTTGGTATGAGATGTACCATATATCACTCTTTCCAAGCGCTGAGGTATGGTCACAAAAGTTTGGCTAGAGGCTTTGTTTGATCTGTGTCCTGGAGCTTTTTGTGATTTCGATGCTAGTCTATCAACTGTTGCTCTCATCTTCTGTGCAGGCTTCAAAACTTCGCTTTGTGAAAGTACTTCATCACTCTGCTCAACCATTTGATCCTCCACAGAAGACAATGCATCATGTACAAGAGAGCTCTTCATTATTCGGAACCGTTCATTGGTACCATCGACTTTTATCGACGCAAACTTTGCAGTTACCTTTTCGACAACGCCCTTTTTCCCGCGGTGCTTCGCATGCTGCTC
Organism: Cyclotella atomus; assembly: GCA_036939935.1. Taxonomy (NCBI): domain Eukaryota; phylum Bacillariophyta; class Thalassiosirophyceae; order Thalassiosirales; family Thalassiosiraceae; genus Cyclotella; species Cyclotella atomus. The sequence continues at coordinate 3,693 of JALLPI010001426.1, forward strand.
CGAGACCAGTACCATCTCGCCTTCCTTGAATTCAGCAGAGAAATCTTTGGCTTCACTCTTCTCTGGTGTAGACGAGATGTGAACTGGCCGATTGTTGTTCAGTACTAAAAACTTTGGTGACACTTGAACTGTCTCGGTTGTATCATCTTTCGTGAAGAAGACGAACTGATTGGTCATCTTGAATACCCGCCCTTTCATCCCGGCATGCTTTTTGTGTGTACTGATGACTTGTACATTATCACCCACACCAAAGCTTTCTTTCTGCGAGTTAAGGTTCGTCGTTTTTTGAGTGGCAGCGAGAGCTTCGTTCTCCTTATCAACATACAGAATATTGGTGATTCCGGAGTCGTTTACATTTGTATCTGTATCGGTCGTCTGGTTACGTTTCTCGTCATATTCGTTGGCATAAGAATTGCTAGTCGTTATATCATCTGATGCAGATGTTTCAAAAAGGAATTCGTCAGCTGCACTGGGAGAGTGATCACTCAAACTGCTTGTGACAATGTTCAGCGCGGCTGCGCTTGCTCCAGCATCAGCCGATGATATGTCATAGTTAGCAATTGATGATGAATCTGCACATCCATCAATGTTCTGAATGTTCTCAACATGAACTTCGAGGTGAAGTTCTTTCTCAAACGATGTTTCATGCTTTCCAATTACGTTGTCAGCTGAAGTCTTCTTCTTCTGTGGCTTCGATGCAGAGGTTCGTTTGAATAGAGTGTTCACGAAGTAATTTATCTTGCGGCGTGTACGTGTAGGTTTACGTTGATGCATGTTTGCAGACGGCTCTAGAAGCAGCTGTAGCAGAGTTTAGGTTAGGTCTTGTTGATCGATCGATTGCTTGACGGTGCACGTACATCATTGTTTTGGTGCTTCGAACGAAGGAGCGATATGGTACGAATGCGAGATAGGAGATTGAGAGCTAAAATCACAAATGATACCGATAAAAGATACGAATTCAAATGCAAACTGCATCCAATCTCTTCCCTCTTGAGGAGACAGAGGCAGAACCTCCAGCGGAATGAAGCCGAGAAGCTGAAATAAATATGTGGTAGTGCGCGATGCTTGTATCAAACTTGTTGTTTAGCTTTAGCAGGCATTGATTCAAAGATTGCTAGTTCATAAACATCAACAACTTTCAACGGGTGCTTCAACAGTTATGGATTCAGTTTCGCCTCTTCTTTTTCTTCTTGCCTCCTCTCTGAGAAGTTTATTCAATTGAAGTCCATGTTAGAACAGATGAATAAAGACGTCAATGTCAACAAGCAACCAGCCACAGGCGCAATGCACTCACCTTTGCCTTGGGTGCCTCAAGACTATCAGATCCGCTATCCTCCCTAGCTTCAACATCGACAATTTCAGCATCAACAGGTGTAATAGTCTTCATACCATCATTACTCTCTCTAGACCCAAACCCAACAGCACGCTCATTCATCGGCGTAGGATTAAAGTCCACAGTCTTTGACTCCACAACAGCAGAACTTGCTCCTCCCCCCGTAGCCATTTCAACCTTTGGCATAGTGCTGCGTACATACATTGTAGTAGCCGTGGTGACAATATTGTTCACTACCCAGTAAATCCCCAAGGCCGCGGGCACATTGAGTGCAAACCACCCGACCATAAACGGCAAGACCTTAAGAATAACATTGGCTTGTTGTTGTTGAGGATCATCAGTTTTGGGTTGCATAAGGTTCATGGAGATGACTTGTGAAATGGTAAGGAAGATAGGGATGGAGACGTAGGCGAGGGTATCTTCCCATCCAAGAGAGGGTACACCATCCACCCAATTTTTGAAAAGCCAGTCACTGCCGTGGCTGGGATCGGCACCATAAGTTGGTCCCTCCAAGTTGGGCAGGAAGAGGAATGGTTCGTCCAGGGCATTCTCTTTGGCGAGGTTCAAGACAGCCCTGTATAATCCAATAAAGACTGGGATTTGAATGAGGGATGGAATGCATCCGGCAAGGGGGTTGACTTCATTTGTTTGGTACACCTCGGCAATTTTTTGGTTCATTACTTCAGGGTTGGATTGGTACTTGGCCTGAAGCGCCTTGATTGTTGGTTGAAGTGCCTATAAAGATACCATGGAATGCAACGAAAAAAGTAATGAAACCAGAGCCAATACGTGAAACAAACAACAATGAGATAAACTGACCTGCATCTTATTAGTACTCTCCAGCTGTTGCTTCGTCAACGGAAACGTAAGCAACTTGATAACAATCGTCATGGCAATAATACTAACCCCCCATGAATCGGCACTCATCCCCATCGAAGTCAATAACAAGTGAATACCCTTGAGTAATCCCTCAATAGGTAAGGTTAGGAAACCGAACCAACCATTGCCCGAATCGGCCGCTGCGTCAGCAGCAGCAGGTGCAGCCGAGGCCATTGTATCCACGAGTTCTCCATCCGAGAGCATCAGACTGGAGAAGAAGTTGCTGACAGATTCGAGATGAGAACTGTCGATAAAAGTTGGTTCAATGGCTGATAGTTGAGAGACATGTTGTTTGATGAGTGGTGTGGTTGTTCGGACGGGTGCAAAGGCCGAAGCGATGGGAAGGAGTGAGAGTGCAAGTGATTGGAACTTCATTTTGGTTTGTGAGCGGTTCACTTTGAAGAGAACTGACGTTCAATGATATTTTGCAGAATAGGACTGTCGGCTGGATTCTGTTATCGAGCAGCCGCTCACTTGGTTGGTAGCTCTAATGATCAATTGGAAGTGAAGAAAGTGTTCGATCGATGCAAGAGGTGACTGCATCAACTGCTCTGCTCGACTGACGCTTTGATTGATGTCGGCGTCTTCGTGATTCACCTCCACAATTCGTGACTGTTATCATACCTCTCGTATTAATCATTTTAATGAAAGAACGGCCATAGTATCATAAGAAACTGACAGGTATGGTGAATCATCTCCACGTGTCGTCTCTTGCTGGTCCCCCCACTCCCAAACCCAGCGCAGGCGAAGCAAGCCAAGCCCAGCTTTCATTCACTTGATACAGTGCCCGCATAATAAACATGAGCGCAGAAGAAGCAACCATAAACCCCGACGGGTCCCAAACCTTCTCCGAAGATCCCACCGCCGAAGCGTCAGGCGAAGGAGCAGGCGATGCGGGCGAAATGCCCGAGGACGCCATTCCAGAAGAGGAAATACCCGCTGGCATCGACCCCGCTATTTACCTGGCGTTGGCGGCAGTGGCATTCGTGCTCATCTTTATGGTGTTGAGAATGAGAAGGAAGAGGGCTAATGCTGATGTGGATGATTTCTTTTCGAATTTGGATGGGGAGAAGGTGAGTCTTTGGTTGATTGTGCGTCTGTGCACTTCTGGTTATGTCTGCTGTAGTGTGCTGCTATTGATGGTAGCCATCTTGTGAGATACTTGGTCAGAGAGCCAGGCTCGTGTAATAGTTTTCAAGGAGAACAAAATCTCATCTCTTTATTTTTTCCAACATGACAGTTCGACATCAAACTTCCAGCCGCGGTGGATGAATACTACGAAGTCAAAGCCAAATGTGAATCTGAAGGCTGGGTACCCGGTCAACCCTCCAACCCACCCTCTCAACAACACCGCCTATTAGCTCAAGCCCTCATGAAACGATGCATGGCCGATATTCCCATTGTTACTCATATACAGCGTGAATCTGCGGGCATGAATAAATTGTATTCTCAGAGTATGTGCAGTGTGAAGCAGTGGAAGAGCTATCAGGCTGCTGAGGCTATGGTTAGTGCGGAGGTTGAGGAGGTTAGGGCCGAGGCTGATGAGGTTGAGCCTGGATGGAGTCAGGTTAGTCAAATTGTGGTTTTGTTCATTTTTTGTCACTCTCTTGTACTTTACTGAACTTGTGTGCTCACCTCTTAAAGGTTATCTGGAGGCAAGCCATGCAATACCACCAAATGGTCAAGCAACGGGAAGAACAAGCCAAACAGGCTCAGCAACAAGCGCAACAGGCTCAAGCTAAGGCCATTATGGAGCAGCAGCGTAATGCACAGGCGGAAAAAGCTAAAGCTGATGCGGAGAAAAACCGCGTGGCCAATGCCGAAAAGGCTGCTGAAGAGTTATTGAAGCAGGAAGAGAGGGAGAAGCAGGCTAAAGAGGGGATGAAGGGATTGAAAAAGGGATTTTTGGGTTAAGTTGAACTTGAGCTATGAGGTGCTCTGTGTGATTGAGAGCTTTGTCGCGCTGGGGGTTTGCTTGGCTAGGATGGTGCATAATTTGGACACTTTGAAACGCAACTTCCTTTGTGCGGCGAACTCTCTGCTAAAGTAATTGCAGGACCTCATCATCTTATGTGCTCTACTCCTTTTGTCCGTGCTCAGTAAAAATTCGCCACAATCACACCAAAACACAAACGTTACGCAGTTGACGATCTCTAGCCTTCAACAATCTGAATAAACGATTTCACATGTGATGCCATTAATCTTGCAAGCTGTTCTTCACAAGGACCGAATACACCGTCGGATCCGTCGTCATTTTTCTTATTCAACATTTGTAAGGCTCCAATGATTTTACCATCATCATTTCTTACTGGCGCCGCCAGCACACTTTTCGTTCTAAAACCTGTTCTTTCATCAATTTCTTTGTCAAAACGATCATCTTTGTAAGCATCAGCGGCATTAATGAGCTGGCCAGAGAGCACACAAGCTCCAACAATACCTTCACCGGAGTTTACCTTGATAATACCTTTTGTACCAGTAGCAACTTGACTCCAAAGCTCGCACTTCTCCTCATCCAGCATAAAGAGTGTAGCGCGCTCTGCCTTGAATAGGCTTTTGCCTTCCTTCATGACTGATTCAAATATTGATTGCAATTCTTTTGCCTTTCTAGCTCTGTCTGCGCGATCTGTATCCATGAATAACAAGCATGACATTCCTAGTAAACAGCCTGTCACCACACCAACACAAGCTCCAAAGATACTGTACATTCGTGAAATCCTCATCCCTAATTGTTCTTCGTTTAAGCCGTGATGAGGAAGATTAAGCTTTGACACCGCAGCGTCAACTGCACCACCAGAGAGATTGCCAGCTACATCCGAACAACATTGACCAAATCCAGCAGCCATCAATGTTGAAATTCCCAAGGTTGCACCAAACGTAGAATCAATTGCTTCACCTGCTGTTATCATAACCAAGTTATCCATGAAGCCGAAGCCAATCATCTAGAAAGTGCCAGACGGCGTAGATTGGAAGACAACACAGTTTAAGAATATTATAATCAGCAAAGTTCTCCAGAGGCTATAACTGTAATCTTACAGGAATAGCAGCACGCAAAGCAACGACGCGAAGTTGATCTGCAGTGGGAGGTGGCAACTTTTTCGTTGTTGCAGTGGACGTAGCGGCTTCATTTGTCGGTGCAGCAATGGCGAGACGTCTGTAAGCATAAGATGAGGTTTGAGATAAAAGGCGACCGCAAACAACATGGTTGTTCATATGACGGATACTAGCTGCCTTCATGGCAAACTAACAGGAATAGAAGGCGCGAAGAGCCGAGATCGTTCGACATTATGCAGGTGGCAAAATTCGGTATCGTACAGTTCGCGAACTTGACGGCTAAGTAAGCATCCACCATCCACCCAACACGCAATAGCTCTCCTTCTGCGAAGTTCGGATACACTTAGCTGACTTGTACACACTCAACTAAATTTCTTAAAGAACTCCTCCCAACAAATTACGTTTTATCATCATTCTTTGCTTTTATCTGCGCAAGTCTAGCAAAAAATGCAAAAAATGCTTCCTCTTCGGCTCTTGCTTTCTTCTTGGCGTCGGATGCAAATCTAGCAAAAAATGCTTCCTCTTTGGCAATATTGGAAGCTGCAGCTGCACGTTTTGCTGTATGTTTGATAGCCACCTATTGCTCTGCTTTGGAAGCCTCTCTGACATGTGCATTGCCTAGCGTTTGAATTTTTCTACAACAACTGACTTGAAGCCTATGTGGACCATGATGAATGGTACCACTGGCAATGCATGCATAGTATCGCTTTACTGGTTTGGGCTTTGGTGATCCATTTGCCATCGACCAGTTGGCGCTGTAGCCATATGATTGTACCCCACACAAAGGACATCTAATAAATGCAGTCAAAACACTGCTTGTTATTCCACCGCACTGCTGCGCTAGGTTCAAAATCCCGGAGAAATTCCTTCCGGTTGGGGCACGGAATCTAGCCGGAACCGGAATTTCGACCGAAACTTCGATTTTGTTCCGAATACCTAAAAAATGATTCCGGCGACTCCGGGACCAAAAATCCCGGAAAATGGCCCGGAACAGGAATTTCTCCAGAATTTCGAACCTAGCTGCTGCGTTCTGCGCTTGGCCATCCGGCTGGCGAGTACAGACTAGCTCCAGTACTTCGTCACTGTCTCCACTCGCCGCAGATGCAAGCTTTGATCTTTCACGCGCAGCTTTGCATCCTTTGTATGCACCCTCCATGCAGCCTTCGACAATCAACCTCACTCTTTCTCTGTCATTGGCTCCTTGTTTCGATGTTTTCTGAAGGCCTCGTGCACAGTCTCTCCTCCTTCCATGCAGCCGATGACGATATTCTCCTGCTTGGGTGTCAACTCTTGACCTGACCAAAAGGCTTTGAATGCTGCACGCACTGTCGATGATCCAGACATCATTCGCGAATGAGCCTTACGCTCGTCATCCATCTCCTCATTCCCGTCCCTCTTTCCAGCATGCACCAAATGTGCAGACTCGTCCGGAACCAGGACTATATCGATAAAGGCAAGCCGAATGCACTCATCCATCTTGATCAACAAATCAGTCGGCCACACATCGTGATTTCGGAGAGGTAATTTCATTGCTATGCATTGGTCGTGTGGAGCTTGGCCAAGGAAGATGATGATGTCATTGTCATACGGCTCGGCGTCTTCAAACATGAGATGAAATGCTGCTGCCGATGCACAGAGTACCTTCAACGGCACCCCTGGATTGCGCAATTGGTTGTAATTCACCTGCGCAACCATGAACAAAAATCCGGCGGCGTGAAGGAGGTCAAGAGGAATGTGCATCCGTTCAGCAGCATTCTTGAATTCGTCCTGGTGGTTGTCAGTGTCTTTGGTGATAACGACACACAGGTCGGAGATCCCAACTTTGGCATTGACTGCTCGTTTCGTCTCATCATTCCACACTCCTCCTCCGTGTTTCGTAAGAGACCTGGCTATGAGGTTGAGATATGCTTCAACACAAACGTTTCCACCCTTGCCCTCCTTGGCTTTGCTGGTCGTAAACTTGCGTGGGATAAAGCAGGCAATATCATCTTTAGGATCGACGTAATGCTTGCTAGAATTGGGAGCAAAATGCTTGATAATGAGAAGAATGATTTGATCCATCAATCCATCTCCAAAGTTCAGGAGCACTTCCAGGTAGGCCTCCTTCATCACATAGTGTAATTTCTGGTGTTCTGCTTTCTCCTCAATTTTGAAGTCCGGCGCAGTCATGTCACTCCTCATTATGAAGCCACCATACCTGAGAATTTCTGCTTCTACTGGAGCATGATTCTGATTTTTCATGGCTTTTTTGAGGGCTAGAATGAGCTGTTCGCTGCCGGGGAATTTTTCTCAAAGATGAACAATATGAGTGGGTTCAAGGCAGGGGTGTGTGCCCTCACTATCATTGGGGAGAGAAGTGGTGTCATTGGGCACTGCATTGGCTGCTTTGGCAATATCATCGAGAGGAGAACGGCCGGAGGAGCCACTGTGAGAGGTGTTGAGAATGGACCACGTTTATTGGGTGGGAGGGAGGCGGCGGTTGGAGTGGTGCATTTTAGCCCAGCTGCGTCGACTTCTCCAAGCAGTAGTGAGCCAGAAATGAGAACGGCAGCTGCCAGACGGAACCGCATGCTTCGTTGTGCTTCGTTCAATATAAAACAAAAGAGAGGTGATGTTGATTGTTGGTGTTGAATTTATTTTGTTGTTTGATTTTCATTTTATTTGTTAAGTTTGGGTTGTTAGGTGGGGTGAAGATTATTTATTCTGCCCCTTTTTGGCGCGCCTTTGCCAACATCCCGCTTCCTACTCCCTACTCCCTACTCACCGCTCCGCTCCGCTCTAAGAATCCATCCCAAAAAGAGAGAGTATTGTCAATTGCCCACCGCCGTTGATTGTTGCATTGTGTGAAATGATTTGTTGTGTATGATGTGCTCCGAAAAAATCTACTTCTGTTGTACTCCATCTCGTTTATTGTTGTATATTGCAGCCTAACGGATAGTTGTTAAAGCACGTGGTTTATGCTAGACGCACATGGTGATAACCATGCCGTGCAAGCAACGATGGCCAAGATTATGGAGGAACGAAACCATTGAAGAAGTCTCGTTGATGGATCTGATTATGGATCTGATTGATGGATCTTTGTGTCTGGATCTGGCGTTGTTCATGTCTGATATCTTACCTGTCAAATCTCTGGGGCTAATCAAGGCCAAGGCTAACGCCTCTTTCACCCACTAACGCCTCTCTCAAGCCACCGTCCACAGCCCAACAACTACAATACAAAACCATACTAACACTATGACCATGCTTCTTCTACTACTACTCCTCGTCGTATCAACAATACCCCATGCATCCTCCTTCGCCTCCTTCTTCGTGGACCGACGCACCAGCTGCTTCACCTCTCTCCTCGTCGACGAAGTCATCATGAACCATCCCGTCCAGCCCCACTCCTCTTCCAACGAGGGCATCTACCTCCGCGTCGAGCCCTCCGACGACGCCGGCTCCTTCGCCGTGGAGTTCATACTCCCGTCATCATCGTCTCTGCGGGATGTGCAGTACGTGCTCGAGCTGAGCGAAGAGTCCGAGGCCAAGTTCACTTCCCCGCCGGCCAGGGGAGGCATCGGCTGCGGCGATAAGCGAGTGTACGGCAAGCCTGGCGATGGGTCCTTTGCCGTACTCAAAATCAACGACGATGCAGCCCACGGCAGCGCCGTTGAAATCAGGGGAGGCTGGGCCACCGGTCACGAGGCAGTCACCCTCGTTGAGCCGGTTATCATGACAATCGGCGAAGACCTCACTGGAGAAGAAGATGGAGACGATGCCTACGAAGACGATCAGGCGGAGGCAGAGCACGAAGAGAATATACTCGAAGAAGAACGAGAAGAGCTGCAAGAAGAAATCATGGCTGTAGAAAAAGATGTCATTGAAGCACTCGAAGAGAAGCGGCTCGAAAAGTCTCAAGATTCATCCGATATCAACATGGCAGAACAAGATGTAGTCCAAGCATTGGAAGAAAAACGACAAGAAATGAATCAGGCACTCAACAGTGTCAAAGATGAAATCATCATCGACAAGGCCCACAATACCAAACTTCACGAGGATAAAATGAGAGAAATGCATCTTACCGACAATGAACGTCGTGAAATCCGTCAACAACGCGCCCAGGAACTCAAACAAAAGAATCACGACATCAAACAACAATTACAACACATGGAACATCATCTACCGCAAGATTCACGTGCTCGTGCCAAACTGGAACATTTTCAAAAAATGCGACAAGATTTCGAAGGAAATGAAAAGGTATTGCGTGCCATTGACAAACAGGAGCATCTTGCCGCTGCCGAACTTCATCGTGTATTACCCCCCAACGAAGTGGATATAGATACGGAAAAGATTAAAGAAACGGTACACAAACATCAATTGGAAATGCATGCAAAATCATTGCAGGAGATGCATACTAAAATGGAAGAAGATATGTACAACATGCAAAGATCGGGTGTGCATGAAATGATACAAAATCGCCATGTTAAAGCAGCGGTGGATAAATTGCAAACTCATTTAAAAAAGGGATTACCGCGGGGAGGAGAGGCATATTATACAGGCGAAAATGGACGTCCGTTGAGTCATGGTGCTAGGTATGGATTGTTGGGTTTGTTTGGTATTGGGATTTTCGTGGGGGTGGTTAGATGGGGGTTAGATAAGAGGAGATGGAGGAATAAGGGTCATGTTGCTTAATATGGAAGGTGACAACATGATGATCTGACAATTTCATAATTTTTATTGATCCATCTTAGATACTATTACATACGAATACACATTAACCTTTCGCCTACTGTTGGTAGATGAATACATTATCAAGGGGCCTTTACTCGAGACTATAGCCGACATAAAGGCCATCACCTATGCCCTGCCTACTGGTAGTTAGAGGATATGAGAAATCCATCCACTCTATCTGGACTCTAGCCTCTAGCTGACATGTTGCATATGAATATTGTCATGTATGCAGTGCCAAAACTTGTGTTGTTTTATCTTTCTAGAGAGGCTGTGCGTGTGCTGATTTTTACAGTCACTGGATAATTTTTATTTTAAGCTAGATATTCATAGAAAGGGAGATACCAATGGGTCCAAATTCCCAATTGACACACAGAAGAAGGCTGTTTTAATAAGGAGTTGAAAATGATCCTTAAGTAATTTAAGAAACAAACATGATACTTTCCGAAAACAAGAAGTTGGAGGGAGTTTAATTTGTCCCCCCAAAAAATTCTCTCTGATCCCTCCATGGATGCCATCTCCATAATAAGGGAGTGTACAGTAATTCATGTACAATGATGAATATATGTATAGATACAAGACTGACAACAAGAAATGGGATCACCGAGACTTGTATGGATATAATTCAAAGGATAGCTGTCAGAAAGGGTGTTTGGAGGCCAAGGAATGAATCTGGTGAGTATTGGACTGGAAATACTGTCAGTAGATTGTGGGATGGGGTTATTGGCAAACTGATACCAATGTTACAAACTGTCACAAAGTGTGCCGGAAAGCCCGATTCATATTATAACAAAAGTAAGTCTCATTGTCTTGCATGGAGAACAGTATTAGAAAGCTACTGAAGAGACGAGGACTTAGTTATAAAGTGGTTAGTCTTAGTGTATACTCCTCTTCAACTCCATCAAACATGATAAAAGAACTCATTGTTAATCTGTTGAACGAAGCGTGGTCGCGCAAGCATGAGCATGGACAGTCCATATCGATATGCCCTCTTGATAAATTGGTGGTTGTAAGTCCAACAGTACCACAGAAAATCATGTACGCAAGTCTTTTTGCTCTTAGGATGTTCCAAACACACCAACGGCCCTTTTATGACCATGACTACGAATCTAACTGTAGTCGTGTGACAAAAAGCTTCAAGTTTGGCCCCGAAGATGCGTCTAGACTCAAAAGCAAAACAAAAGCATGTATCTTAATGTTACAATCCAAACGAAGTGAGAAGAGGGTGAATCAAGTTCATCCATTTAGGAAAAAATCATCCGTTGCTCCATCATCATGCCACCGCCATCACTTCCAACATTTTTATGAAGAAAGCTTCAAACAACAGGATGGTTCTCTTTGCGCCAGAGACCCCAAAGTGCAACAAATGTTATGTGAAGGCAAAGTCAACCAAGCCGTTTCCGAGAGCCTTTATTTGAAACGCAGGGAAAGAGACAGCCATGGTAAACCAGTCGGAGCAGCATCATCTAAATCCAAACGAGCCTATGAAGCAGTAAAAGCTGAGCCCAAAAATGGCTATTACCAATACCAGACAACTTGACGTGAAAACAACTTTAGCAATCACTTTGCACCGCTGTTGTTGCCTCAGTGAGAAGCACTGGGCAAAGAAAAAAGAAGCTGCTCAGAAGAGTGCTGAGAGGAAATACAAGAAAATCCGTGATAAAGTGATCCCCGAACTGAAGCAAAGAGGACATGTTCTTCCACAACCTTTACAGCGAGAAATCAAAGTTTGGGAAGGCAATTATAATGGTACTTTCATAGTAGCAAGGCAATTGACTACGCCAGCCGAGATCACAACTACTATTAATAAGAGGAAGGTGACATTTGTTGGAATAGTTGTTCAGAAATCAGGTTGTCCAAAATGGAATTTGTTTGTGATTGAAGAGTCCCGTATTCAAGTTCACAAGATTGTTTATTTTGAAAGTTTCATTGCAACACAAAAGACAGGTTGGATGCAGTTTGGACAAGATTCGGTGCCCGTTGCGGTGGTACGCTGCAACAATGAAACGAAAATTATTTCCAAGTTGTCAATCTCTGATGCAGCCCCTGGCCAGATGAGAAAGAAGAATGCACCTGATCGCCTTAGTTTGGATTCGGCTGGGGAACTAACGTGAAAGGAGTCCTCATCCAAGAAAAAATCATCCGTTGCTCTATCATGCCCCGACCATCACTTCTATATCAGTCTTATGAAGAAAGCTTCAAACAACAGGATGGTTCTCTTTGTGCAAGAGACCCCAGAGTGCAACGAATGTTATGTGAAGGCAAAGTCAACCAAGCCGTTTCTGAGATCCTTCGTTTGAAAGGCAGGCCAAGAGACAGCCATGGTAGACCAGTCGGAGCAGTACGCACTAAATCCCAACAAGCCTATGCAGCAGTAAAAGCTGATCCCGACGCCCAAAAAAGGTTGAAATTGTCTTTTATTTTTGAATCTATTACCATAATACCAGACAACTTGACGTGAAAATGACTTTACCAACTGGCGCTCCACCCCCTCGCCCTAGTCGTCGCCCTCCAACCAGACGCATCATAAAAAAGACGAGTATAGAGTCAAAGATTAAAAAGGCCACCTTCTCCTCCATTGGCAACTACCCCCAAGCCGCCAAAACATGATGGATGTAATAACTTTGCATTGAGGATGTATTATCCATTCTGCAATGTACACAAGACTAATGTTAAAATGTGCTCAAAGTGCCACGAGAAGGAGAGTAGACACAGTGGAGGGCTTTGTAGGAAATGCTTCAATAAATGTTTCTCTAAAGAAGAACTCAAAAAAGCTAGACAATGAAGTTGATGCAAAGTTCGATATAGCCATCAGATTGGAGTGCAAGGAGTGTGTCTTAGATTGCAAGAAAAAACCAAATAATAGATGTAAATGTGTTCAAGACGTTTTGTTGTTAGGGTAGAAGTTATATTGTTAAACCTCAAACGCACCCAGTTCAACACAGTCCAAAAGTAACCACCTATTCAAGTGTCTCAGAGTCCTTCACAGTCCCAAAATACCAATCTAATTGTCTCCGTCACACTTTGCAAATAATTCTGGGCATTTTTACTCATCACACTGCCCTCTATCGTAACATATTCCACTGATTCGATTTCATCAAACAAAGCAACCCAATGTAATAACCCATATCCCTGAAAGGCGTAGTTTTTGAAAGTAATATGTTTCACTCCCTCGAAACAGTCATCAGAGCAAAGAGAATCGGGGGTCCATAGCAGACATCGCTCCATGACAATTTTCTTAATGGACTTGTGTTCCCAAATTATGCAAGGAGAGATTCTGAATCACTGATTTTGCATCGTAAGAAGTGCAAAAATTTGATACTGCTGAGTCTCATCTCATGGTAGAAAGAGAAGTCTCTCTCGTCCTCCACGACCAATTTCTTCAAGGAAACACCTTTTGAGGCTATTTGACATCCAAGCGAAGTCATTTTTTAGAGAGATCATCCGTGTCAACCCATTCCCCATCGTATCGGAATATTTCTTGGAGGTACTCAGGACATTCATTTGTAATTTTCAAAGTATGCCACAACAAAAAACATGGTTCATCAGTTTGAAGGGAAACCAGTTCATTCACATATACAACATCATTTGAATTTGGGTCACCACTTTCAGTAAGACCATCATCATCGTCATCATCGTCATCATCGTCATCATTGTCCTGCAACCAGCTCATTTCCTGATGCAATGCACTCACCCTCCCCTGCAATTGTAACAGCTCCTGTCCTCCCTGCAATCTGCCCAATTCCCCCATCAATGCAAGCAATTCATCCTGGATTCTAAGTATGCGGCACTGCTAACTGAGTATCCTATGTTTGTGACAGATTCTCAATCGTCTGTTGGGACCATCATAAGAAGGGGGAGGTCCTCCCATAACAACATAACGGCATCTACGTGCGGCACATGGTACTTCACGAAAAGGAAATCCCGTGTCACCAGGAGGTAAGATAGGTTGCAACCAACCGAAATTGTAGTAAACAAAACCTCAGGCTCAACCCTAACCTCAGGCTCATTATTCGCGGCCAAATTATAAACAACAGTGGTCATCGTATCCTACTCAGTGTTCATGGGTTGCTGCTTGTTTTGCTAATGCAATGCAGTGAAATGAGTTGAGAGGCGAGCGAGGAAGGTGGTCTTCTTGAGCTTGAGGCAAAAATTCTCGATTTTTGGCGCCAAACCCAAAAGTCACAGAGGAACCCATATGAAGGACACGACTGATTCTCGTCCACGAGCTGCTCACTGCCACGCACCGCACCCTCCTCCTGCCTCCCGCCGCACCTCTACATCACCTCAGCTACACACACCAAACAATATTATCAATCATTGGTTGGTCCAAGGGCAGTGGTTCAGTGCTGGCTCAACGATATGGAGAACACAAAGGGAGATTACGACCTTCGGATCATCTTAATTAGCAGGGATAATAAACGTTTCCCGCTCAGCTTGAAGGCCGGTGAGCAGTGCAAAGATATCTGCTGGCATTGCTGTGGTTTGGACTACTCATCTCTCTTTATTCTGAACGTTTTGCGTCACGCCTCCGGATAAGCTAAATTGTCTAAATACGTTCGTGATATCAATGAGACGTTCGAATTGGAACCCAGTGTTAACTGCAGCAGAGTGTCATCTAATTGCCTTGCTATCACGAGCGAGAACCAATGAAGAAGATTAATACTCCACTAATTGACCATAAGTTCAAGGGTGTTGTAAAGCAACAGTGGTATAGGGAATACGTTGAAGTGGATGATCTACTCCTATCTGAAATGTTTGCCGCTGCCGATTTCATGGACATTGGTGAGTACATTTTGTTGGTTGCCTGGGAGGATAGACATGCAATCCTAACCCGACAAATGCGTTCTACTCATTTTAACAAGCACCCTTGCTAGACCTCATGGCTCTTGCCCGATCATTTCAACTACTTAATTAAAGTGATGCCGAGATCGGGATTGCACTAAACGCACCACAACTTTCAGAGCTAGGTTGCAAATTCCGGCGGAATTCCGGCCGGAATTCTCGATTTCCGTTCCGATTCGGTGATTTTGCCCCCGGAACTACGGAATATTTATATGAACA
>JALLPI010001427.1:0-15094 GCA_036939935.1 Cyclotella atomus
AGTTCGAAACAATCCAGTTTTGTAAAGCTGTTAATAACGAGCGCCAAAAGCAGAGGTGTGAGGAGTTTTGGGCTCCAAAGCAGAATAAGGAAGGAGCATTGCGCAACATTTGGCGCAGAGAGCAGCAACTACAAGATCTTGGAATGATACCTGAGTAGAAAATAATGTAGTATTGTAAAGATGTCATTGCTCGGATAATTGTTTATAAACTTTAGGAACAAACCCAACATTTAGATATCAACAAAAGTTGATTTGAAGTCTGCAATAGTTTGATTGAGATCAAAATCATCCTCCTCCGGATCTGCATCAGGCTTGTGTGTTTTGATTTGTTTCTCAAATTCCATTAACTGTAGCCTAAATCTCTCTTCTATTAGGAACTTTAGGAGGCGATTTCGAAGTACAGCTGCTGTTCCGTTTCCTCCAAGTTTCAGCTGCGAACACTTGCTTCGGAGCTCTTTATACGAGTGTTTCAGCACTTCGGCTTGGACCTCCTTTTCAACTTGTGCACAAAGAATAGAAAGTGTATTGTTTGCTTCGATTCTGTGGTCATCAGATTCTGTAGTGGTTGGTTCTGTAGCCGTCTCTTTGCCATTAGTAGAAAGAAAACTTTTGATCAAATTAGTGAAGCGTTTCAGAACTGGGGTTGTTTTAGGTGGTACTTCATCCTGTTCACCTTTGCTTTCGTCGTCTTCTTCGATGATAATTTCTTCTTCATCATCATCTCCGCCCTTGGACTCTTGGACAGAGTCGTCTTGTTCAGAGTCATCTTGTTCTTCGTCTTCATCATCTCCGCCTGATTCTTCGTCTTGATCATCTCTGCCTGATTCTTGGTCTTCATCAGCAGGTTTGGGTACTACAGTAATCAATATAAAAAACATCTAGTGTGATGAAAATATCATTGCTTAAACAGTTAGAGAACTAACAGCAAGACGAGCGGAACATATGAATGCAAACATGACAAGCTTCCTACGTACTACTTTTAGTAGTGTCGGGGACAGCCTGTTTCTTGGTAAGCTTCCTCTCCTTTGCCTTCCTCCTCTCATCCGCAAGTTTTTTCTTCCTTGCCTCTTCAGTGTCCTCCTTGGACATGCCTGTGTGGCGAACACCTTTGCCATCCTTGACCATCTCAAGCAAGATGCATGATGTGGTCCTCTTCTTCAAATACTTCTCGTAGGTGCCGGACTTTTTAAAGGTGGCTTCGTCGAAGAACTCGTCGTCGTCGGCTTCAACTAGCTTTGGAGTCAACGAGAAGACATCACCAGGCTTCGCTTCGTTGAAATGCTTGTTGTTGACAGTGTAGCCAGGAGGGAACAAAACGATGATCTTGGACATAGGTACAAGGTTGTCGCTGTCGGCGATGGTCCTGAATGCCTTTTCATGGTGCTTCAGATCAACAAGAGTGGTCTGAGCCGTTCGAAGCTGGACACAAGAACAGCAGGTGAGTATTCAACAGATGAAATTCGAACAATCAAAATATTACAACTTACCTTGTTGGCAAAACGAGATCCATCGGGATCATCGAGGTTGGCTCCTGCCTTCACAGCCACTTCTTCCTTGATCTCGTCAAAGTTGCTGACGAAGTGAGGGTCTTGGAGCAAGTGGTGATCGTGAAACCCTGCCCATTCCTCTCAAGTTTCACGTCAGTCACTTCCGTGGCCGCTTCGGGAGAAGTCATTGTGACGAGGACGGCAACTCGATCTTTCAAGATCTGAGTACCTTTCACCTCGACCTTGACATCCTTGTCTTCCCAGGCAATGATTCCATCCGGGAAGGTGGCAGGATCTTGAGGGTCGATAGCAACAATGCTGTTGCATTTGAGGAGGATCTCGTAGTCCACTCCTAGCTCAGAGGATGCAAAGCCATAAGGAGTGGGGTTGTTGATAGGAGGATCCATGGTGAAGGTGGCAGGGTCGGGTCGAAAAGGTGATGATGCTGGTGGCACTGCTGGTTTCTTTGTGGTCTTGCTAGCCTTTTTGGTTGATGCTAGCTTCTCTGGTGTGCGAGGAGGGGATTCGATGTCAAGCTCAGAAACCTCGTCGTCGCTCATGTGGTCATTTCCACGGAGTTGCTGCCAGTAGTGGGCCTTGAGATTGCTGACGAATGCGGCAGCTAAGGGGGCATGTGTGTCGGTGGGAGATGTTTGTGCTTGTGACGAGCGACTCCAGTAGTAAATCTGCTTACCCAATCTTCTCTTAGAAGCCTGATCAAAGTAGAGAGATGGAGTTTGATCCAAGAAGGAGCCGGGGCGTAGAGTAGAGTGCGTTACAGTACACGTAGAGCAGTTTGTCCAGCACCTGCTTCGGAATATCCGGTTTGGACTTTCGTTTGTCGACTGTTATGAAGGCTGGAGACAATGATAAGCATTGTAGCCGTTGTCCTCTAGATGTTGGCTTAGGAGAGGTGGAGGCTGCTCGAACACGTTGATTGGCTGACATTTTGAAGAAAGTGGGACTTTGGTTTGGAGGTCAACTGTGAGAAATAGGGTTTGAACATATTCAGCTCTGTACATATCATGTGGATTCAAAAACCTTTCAAAAATAATATTTCAATGGATTCCTCTGTACAGATAGACAAAAAGCCAATCTGCTCTTTTCAACATCCTTTTGAGCGCCACAATGCTAAATTCAAATCACAAATCAAGATACAGTCCTTCTAGATACCTACCAACTGCCTCCCTCCCCTATCGCTTCTCTCTTCTCTCTTCTTCCCACCCACAGTAAATGGACTGCTACCATGGCCGCCAACGAGTTTTGCTTGTATTCCTTGGAGGAATGCCTTCGCAAGGGCCTACGATACATAAAATACAGCAGCAAGGAGATCAACAGAGTGTGCGATAGGACCAACAATGAACGGTTCACTCAGCACTACGGTTTCCCTTCAGAGACTGTGGCTGTCGTTCTCAACGACAACCCCAATACGAGCCAAAGAAGTTCTTCATGACACTTTATTGGTGGAAAACCTACGAGAAGGAGAAGCAAATGGAGTCACGTTGGAAGTGGCATCCAGAAACCATCAGAGACATGTGCTACTCAGTTTGTGAGCAACTGGGTAATAGGTACGATCATAAGATTATTTTCGATGACTTCGACGAAAACCAAGTATATCTCGCAAGCATAGATTGTGTGCATTTTTGGTGGCAGGAGTGCCGAACAGATCCAGGTGGGAAGTGGTACTCCCACAAGCACAACGGTCCGGGGGTGAGCTACGAGGTATGTATGGATACTGTTAAGGATAGAATTGTCTGGACAAGCAGCCCATACCCTGCTGCATCACATGACATAACAATTTTCCGTGGAGGTACAAAGAAAAATGGCAAGGCTACATGGAGACAAACAAGTTTGTACCACAGGATGCGTGCTGGAAAGAGACTAGTCGGAGACTCTGGATATGTTGGCGAGCCGGACAAAATTTCAACCACACTTGCAGGGCATTCTCCAGAAACAAAAGAATTATTTGCTCGTTTCAAGTCGAGACAAGAAACTCTTTTCCGTGGCTACAAAGCTCTGGGTATAATGGGTGGTGGACCCTTTCGTCATAAGGGTAAGCAGGGTGGGGGTTCGGCGGAAAGGTTGGCTGTGCACAAGGTAGTTTTTAGGGCTCTCACTGTTGTAATACAGTATAATTTGGAGAACGTTCCTTTGTTTGATATCTAAGTGAACTTGTTGATGATATTGGTAGGGGTGACGAGCAGGAGGAGAAGTAGATTCGGTTTGGGGTGTTGGATTGATTGGGAATGGGATGGGGGGTGATTTTATATAAAATAAAGATTACTTCTATGACAAACTTAATAGAGATTACTTCTATGACAAACTTATTTAAGAGACTGCCTCCTCCTCATACACTCCGTTGCAGCTGACTAAAGCACTCATCACCTACAGACGACTAAGCACAGAAAGATGCCGCTGCAATTGGCTGGTTGTTGTGTAGAGGTAGGTACTGCTGTTGTGTTGAGTGTGTTTGCTTTGCCTGCAAAAGAATGGCAAGGTGAAACACAAATCATCTAAGCCAAGGCCAAAGACTCCACAACAACAGCCACGAACCAACCAGTGGTATCAACAGAACCAGTGGGTCTTCACCCTGGCAATTCCGTCCTCAGTTGGGAGGCAATGGGAGAAGGGAGGAGCTGCTGATGGAGCAGCTGATGAGGAGGAGGGAGAGGGCAGAAAAGCCAATTAAGGTATGTCTTCACCCTGGCAATTCCGTCCTCAGTTGGGAGGCAATGGCAGAAGGGAGGAGCTGCTGATGGAGAGGCTGATGCCGAGGGAGGAGGGAGGAGAGGGCTGATGCGACTGGGGCGTGCGAAAAGCCAAGGTGGTTTTTCACCATGGCTTTACCGTCCAATGAGGAGGAGGGAGGGGAGGCAATGGCGGAAGGGAGGAGCTGCTGATGGAGCAGCTGATGCGGAGGGGGGACGAATGAACCAGTAGTTGTTGATTTAGCCATTCCGACAGACTGGTATTAGGGCCGAAGCAGAAGCGCATCTGACTGAGATCTTGGATTTGGTGGTTGGTCTAGTAGAAGATTGGAGGGCAGTTCCCCAATTTTCAAGCCGTCATATCTAAAATAGCCAAGCCAGACGGATTGGCATATCAAAGATACCCTGTGATTCCGAAAGGATTACGGCGGGAAAACCATCATCCTTGAATCACGAGAATGATAGTTGATTGCAATTTGACGTATCTATCTAAACACTACCTTTCGTGTCTTCTATAGAATATTGGTCGATTGTAGCACTAAAATGAGTATTGATTTGTATAAATTCGTACCAATTCCTATGTTAATTGTACACATACCCGAGAAGGAGGGCTTTAATGCAAGGTGTTTGTTCACATATATCTATCAGTACATAGGTAGGAATTGACCAACTGCCATCGGTCTAGAGTCTAACTCTTTCCACAACAACATGCCGTTGATTCCTAGATGTTTATGGTGTAGGAGACAAAAGCACAGGTGCCTCGCGCCTGTATCGGTATATTAAGAAGTACAGCGTTCAATATCAACCACAACTTCCCAATCCATCCAATCAGCAACAATGAATTATGTTGCCGCGTCACCCTTTGGATGATGGGCCGCCACCATCTCTCTGCAACACCAGCTCGCCCACATGGATAATCATCTCTCCATCTAATATCTACTGCTATTTGTGGGAGCGATGGTTTGCAGTGTTTCATTAATTGAGTCTTGATAGCTGACATTTCAAAATAATCGCAAGATTGATATAAATGTGGGGGTAAGTGTCTTGTGTTTGTGTCGTGTCTTGGTTTAATCAGAGCTCATTATTTTGCAAAATTGGATGTGTTGTCTTTATAATTTGATTCTTTATGTTCATGTGTCGTATTCACCTTGGCGAATCTACCATCCACAGAAAAGTAATGTTGCCAAACACCCAAAGCCATCGGCCGCTTCTTTCAGTCCTACAAAACCCAAATCATCTCACATTCCAGCTACTACGGATTACGTGCATCGTGTAAATGTGACCAAATGCCACGGTGGTGTCGTAGTTGTGGATATAGAGCGTCGTGATGGTTCAAGCTACAAAGCAAGATTGTACAAAGCCGTCAATGCCAAATTGCCAGGAACGGAAAAGTTGAATGTTATTCGGGTGGCTGACCACAAAGCCTATCGAACTGAAAACTCAAAAATAAAGATAGTGGGAGGGTATGCTAAAGATCAAGTGTTTGTATCTTGGCTTGGACCAGATGAGAGTGTCGGCACATTGATGAACAATTATGCTGAGGAATACTAAGCGCATACATCCCCACCACCAAATGCCAAGCTAGAAATACAACCAAAAGCAAAAGCAGGTCGAGTTCTTAACCCAGATGACCTTCATTTTTTGGATGAGTATGTCCCGAATGAAGCAGTGTGTGATGTCGTCATTGATTCGTATGAACAGTACTTCATCGATGGAAGTATTAAAAATGATAACGACGTTGCAGAGGGGATTTTGTCTCAGTACTTCAGTTTCATTAGTGTCGACGAAGCAAAGGAGTTAGTATTGAGAAAATATCGTGATAGATCTATGTAATTAATCAACTAAACGATAGTAACGATTGCAACATTAGGTATTGCAATTTGCATTTATTTCGTTTCGACACGGTCAAAAGCAGTTGGTAATATATTGTTTGACGAGTGAATACAAATGGGATGAAAGACAAAACAATCTACGATGTATTACAACTATTATTGTCGCGAGTTGCTCACATCCACATCCGGTGTATCTCGTTTTAGCAGATTGGAATCAATTTTTGGAATTTCAAGCCATCGTCTCTAATAGCCATAAAGAACCAGTTGGTAATAACTACTTATTTTACAAATTATTTTGCCAACTCATTTTCGTCTCTGGATCCACGCTTGCTCGACAACTCTTCATCTTTCAATTCAAATTCTACACGCGACGAGTCAAGACAAATCAAAGCCAATTTCTAAACTACACAATGAATCTCAGTATTACTATCATTGGCCTCCGTTTATTGTTTCCTACTGTTGTTGTTGCTATTGATGGTGGTCCGGACTTTTCTGAATTGAACGGTAGCGATGATGACGATTTTCCTTCGGGCTGGACTTGCCTGACAAAGTACTATACCTTGGCTCAATTGATACGAAATGTTGGCACAGCAATTCTAACTTCTATGGTATGCAGTGCTCCTTCTCGTTCCCATCTGGTGACGTACATTTTCAGAGTCCGTCCATGCTATGCCGATGGTACCAGAGTACCCCCAAACACCATCGAGAAAATCAAGAGAGTGTCACCATTTGTCGAGCGGCTTCTAAGTGCTATCAAATCTGGTTCATCCGGAAGTATTGAGGCGGTTCTAAAGAAGATGTATCAGAAGAGCTGCTGTATTATGTATGGAGAGTTGGAAGCATTGATACTCGAGGCTCCAGTGGGTATGGAGCTTTTTACAGAGCGAGTCCTTCAATTCGTCTCGAGTCAGTAACCATCGTTCGATGATGAATATTCTACCTGGGCATGGGAAACAGCGAAACAAGTGTTGAAAGATATCAAAGCTACTTATTCTCATAGTAGTTGGTTGGGAGGCGCCGCGTCGGAGAGGCTTGGAGGCTGCTGCTGCTGCGTTGCTGCTGTTGGACGATGCGCCGCCGCTGCTGCTGCTGCCACCACCGCCGCTTCTATTGCTGGCGTTGGTGTCGCTGCTGCTTTTGTTGCAGTTGTTGGACGGCGCGGCGGTTGTGTTTTGTGGTATTGAAAATAATGCAGTCAGCAACTGTCCGCATGTGTCCGCATGTGTCCGCATTGTGTCTGCATGTGTCCGCATTATGTCCGCAATTTTTTCACGATTTTGAGTTGGAAAGGTATCATATATCTATCATAGTAGGGCTACTTACTATTTAAGTACAATTTTGAAAAAATCAATCCCGCGGGATGCCCTTAGGTACTTACCCGTGTACCTTCCTGGTGTTATCACCCCACAATATTGCAAGGAGCTCTGAAAACTCTATCTCTATGGTAGCATGCATCTCCCTTGAGAGTTCCTGTCACAATGAAAAGTGTTGGTACCATATTGCAATCCCAGGTACAATACTCAAAACAGAGAAAGAGACACGGCACAGAATAAAAGATTACTATGTATTTACACGCTGAAATATCCATTGCACTTCATTGCACACCATCTGATTCCCCTCTCACAAAGCTACTGTGCACAAAATCCTCTCTCCTTCAATGCACTGCTCTAACCTGGCAACAACATTTTCTAAGCTGGAAATTCCATCCACTAGATGCCGATTACTGCCATCTAATGATGCTCGCTTCTTGCATAGACATAAAATGCCGTGCAACCTCATTTTCTGCTCTTGTGTCGAATAAGTTGCCTAGAAAATGGCATGTAAGAATATACAACACAACAGTAGCGAAATTAACGATAAGAGATAAGCCCTACTCACCATAATGCAACGATCTCCATTCATCGTAACTTTATCTAGTAATGAGGATGAGAGTGCAAATAGTTTTGCCTTGTCACGGTACATTTGGCACACGTTGATGATCACTTCGACGACTTCATTCGTTGCCAGCTTCTGTGCTGTTGAACGATGCATTGCAACATTAGTCATTGTTTGTAGGATCACGTTGATGAGCTCCAAATGCGGTGTAGACCGATTGCACGATGTGATTAGAAAGCATAACAAAATCTGCCCTTTTGCTTTCACGAAATACTTGCAGCATTCCTTCGAGCTTTTTGTAGTCCGCTCAAGAGTGTGCACGGCATCCTTCAGCTCCGACATTAAACGACTTTTTTCTACTATTTGAAGAGCCTTGATCGTGGATTTGAGATCCGGCGACGCTGATCGTATGAATACGTTCGAAAGTGAATCATCTTGCGACGACACGTGGTCTCTAAATATTTTGTCTGACTTTGTTGGCTTGGCAGCGTTTAGAGATCTGAATATGTTGCGTTTGGATCTTGTTTGCACACCAATGCTCTGGATGTCTTCATCTTTCTTCTCGGAGGATGCAATGGATTTGTGTTCCAGCGGGCTCTCCTCACAATTGTTAGGGCCAAACAATTTTACGTCAATGTGTGTTAAATGAGTACTGCTTGATTGAACTTGGTTTGGTCCATTGCGAAGAATGCCTCGGTGAGATGATGAAGCATTTGCTCGAATGCTAGCGAATGGTGGTGTGGCAAGAGGAGATCTTGTGGTTTGGTCGGCTTTTTCAGATGAATACCTCAATGTTTGAGGCTTGTAATACATGCCGAGTTCTGTTTGGTCGGTGCTGGCATTCTCGAAACGCGAGCTTTGTTGGTTAACTTCCGGTGATTGGTTTTCTTTTGACAAATCAGACTCATTGTTTGCACAAAACGAGATCGTTCTCTGAGCAGAACATACTGTTGTAACATCGTCTTGAAAGGAGTAATTCGTCTTTTTGTCACGGTGGCAAAACCTGTATTGGCTCTGGGAGTTGTTCTCAAGCTCTGCGACTTCTGTATCATGAACTGAGTCCACGAAGTATTTTCGTGTTTGATACGAAGCGTAATCGACAGCTTCGTCACTTGGAGAGTTGCAAGAGGTTGACTTATTCGGGCGTGTGCCCTCCTCGTGATTTCCAATAAGCGATTCGTCTTTAATTGCAGTTTTCGTTGATCCCCGGGATTCGTGAAGAAGCGTATCGCTATGGATAAGCCTAACAGTCTCTGTACCAGTTTCCATAGCTTCAATGTCATCTACCACCTCGCTTTCATTGTTACCGACTCCCAATTGAGTCAAGTAACTTACTGCATTCTTCAAGTTGCTCCATAAAGCAGATCTACTTGAGTAACCTCTCCAAAAGCGTTGAATGGTGATTGCATGGTAGCGAACTAACGTCAGGTGACGATAAGAGCGCTGTATTGTCATTGCAGCACATCTGTAACGAGTACAGGTGAGTCTGGCTTTTGTTATTGCAGCATCCATTTTAGTCCTCTGGAATAAGGATTTTGCAATGAATCGACGAGACATTACTTGAATTCGTATCGCTAACATTTGATGTATGAGGATGCAGCTTCGATCCCTGCAAGCCCTGTACATGGATTGGATTTTTGTCGCGGACTCGACTGCAAGTGTCAGTAACTTAGTAGCCAAGCGCTGCCTAATGACGCTCTGAATAGTACGAGCTGACGTGCACTGTTTAAGGAAAGAAATTCTCTGAAGATAGCGCCTCATCGCACCTTGAATGCTTCTAATAGACATCAAGGTGG
The DNA here is from genome assembly GCA_036939935.1 of Cyclotella atomus. NCBI lineage: Eukaryota > Bacillariophyta > Thalassiosirophyceae > Thalassiosirales > Thalassiosiraceae > Cyclotella > Cyclotella atomus. The sequence continues at coordinate 9,699 of JALLPI010001427.1, forward strand.
TATGGTAGCGCCTTCTTGCCTGATAACCTCGCCAGATATGAGAAATTTTGTGTGCGGACTGAATTCTTGTACACAGCTTCTTGGCAACGAGCTTCCTCGCAACACTTTGTATTTTGGTAACGTACATCAAACAAAAACCGCGTGACAGCTTAGCTCGATATCCACGCCACGTGCATTGAATTTTGATCGACTTGGCGTGCTTTCTTTGTAGATTCAATTGCGCAATACAACGTCTCGCGAGAGATTGGGCAATAATGACATCCATCAACTTGAAACCAAAAGATAGCTGTGCAAAGTATCTGCGAGAGATTTTCTGTATCTGGGTTGCTGCAATGCGCATTACTTGGAAGTTTGATCTGCCAACATGACATCTATATAATGTTTGGATATGCAACGCCGCATAGTGCTTGACTGCTCCTTCGTCCATCATGCCTCGAGCTTCCAATAAGGAGAAAAGAAACTGGAGAATAGATGCATAATGAGCTTGTAAAAAGAAGTTGAAATCAGAGATACTGGTTGTCTTTCGTACCTGTACTCGAGATACGTCCCTCTCCTCTTGTAATCCAGCCTGGTTACATCTCCAGAGGAGATATTGGCGGAAAAATGATCGAAGTCCGAAATTGAAAGATACCGCTTTGCTCAGGCGATTAATCACAATATATCTCCGGACCATACTCTGCACTGAGATGATGCTTTTACGACTGCGTCTGTATTGGACACGACAGGAGATGGCTCTGTGGAGAGATTGAACGGCAGTTATTCTCTTGATTACAAAGTTGAAGGCAACGTGGATTTGTTTCGAGCGCCAATTCTTCTGGATGATGACACATGACTTATGCATGCGTAGGCGTTGAGCTGCTGTTTTAGCTAGAATCATTCTGCACCGACATTGAATCTGTCTCGCAGCTTTGTATCGATTGAGATTGTTTTGGCTTTGGAAAAGTTTGCGTTGCAATGCCATTCGAACAATGCTCTGAAAAAGTATGAACTGAAATGAATTCGATTTGCCAACCCAGGTGATATGTGCTCTAATAAAACTTACCTGAATTTGCACTGCGCTTTCATCACGCTTCTTCCTCGCAGCACTAGCCCACGCCAATGCCTTCAGCTGTTCTTCGTACCTTGTGTAGAATTCCTCAATCACTCTAACTGATGATGCAAACTTGAATCTTTGATTGCGGAAGTAATTTTCTTTACATTGTCTCCACTGATTCAATATGAACTCTGCCGCCTCGTATTTCCTCTGGTTCAATGACCGCTGCCACCAGTGTTGAATCTCTCGTGCTGCAGCGAATTCCCGATTTGTCTCTGTGAGTCTAGAAAATAGGAACGAGACACATAGAAGCGTTGACTTTTCATCGGGTGGCAGTAGAAACTCTTTGGATGAAAACAGTCTTGGCATACCACCCAATTCATTTATTCGATTCAGTGCCAGAGATAAATTGTATCTTTCATTCTGGAGAGCCATTCGTACAAGCTCGTCATTCATTTTCACACCCGGCTTGAGCTTTGATTGCATATCTGCTGCTGTAGGCAGAATATCTCGAGAAAGCAGCAAGGTGGGGTGATAAAAGCTGACTAGAAGGCATAACACTTTGCCGTCACAAAACGAATCTGCAAAGTTCTCTACAGGTACATTGTAGAACGAGCAAACCGTTTGGCACCAAGTCAAGAGCAATGTCTCAATTCGATCTCGTGAGCTCGTTTTGATTTCCCTAGGTAAGTTTGGTTTGTTCACTCCGTGATAATCATTCAGCATTCCACCACCTTGCTTCCGCTTTATCCAATTTCCAACAGAACGAGTCTCCTCTGCAATGGCCCTTTCATCCAACATGCCCATCTGGAAATGCATGATCGTATTCCACAATAACTGCAATATTCTTGGCTGATGAGCATCCACAATATGAGCGGCTGTAACATCCTCGATATTCGACACTCCCTCCTCGTGCAGCGCCGATAACACCTCGCCCACATTGTGGATTTTGTTCCCTCGACTAGTGGCCGGTAGACGCATTTTGGACAATAAAGAACGTCCCGTCAATATCTCCAACAGTTTCGCCAGCCGGACTCCATCTTTGAGGTCAACCGATAGGTTCTTAATGTAGTATTCGTACTCGTCTAGAGGATTTTGAACGTGACCCACTGAAATGCCGAGGTGCGCCATGTGATTGATGATGAGTTCTTTTCTTGCAAAGCATATCCTGCAAATGGAGGCGAGGACGGCGTTGGAGGATTTGATGGTTGATTCTTTGTCAAAGAGGCAAACATCACTCAGGATTTTGTTTTCTTTCGCGACATCGAGGTATGTAACAAGGGTAAGCATTTTACACAATGCATGATGATGGATATATTCACGTAGTCTCGTTTCATATTTGCCCGACGGAGTCTTGACTCGTCCTCCTGTGTATTTTCTTTGAGCTGAGGGATCAGATAGGATTCGTTCTAATACAATCTTTTCTAGTGCATGTTTGCTGGCCATCTGCAAATAACACAGTGAAGCAAATTAGAATAAGTATCTAGGAGTATGATACCAACCACATGCATTTTAATCAATTCCCAACTAACCTCCCATCCCACTCCTCTCTCATCAAGCACCACACCCAATCCCAAACCCAGCCATCTACCCTCATAACTCATCAACACGCCCATCAGCTCCTGCCTCAACAAAATCTCATTCATATCCCTATCGGATCTCATTATCAATCGACCCCTCCCCACCTCTCTGTCAATTGCATTCCGCACATTCGCCATTTTGTTCGAGTCATACAGAGAATACGCTGCCGATAGCTCTGAAGAACGGGCCTGATGCAATAATAGCCTCGAGAAAGAGTCTCGTGGAGACACTGTATCATGCGACAATAAATGCGGTGAAATGAGATGATTGATATAATTGCTGTAGGCGATGGATTGTTTCGTTTCTTGATGGCTTGAATGGACGAATTCTCGTTTGAATGGAGCATCGTTTTCAGCAATAGCAGGTGGTGGGTTGTACGTTCGAGCTAGGTGCAACAAACCGCCGTGAAGGGGTTTTCGTTGGATTGTGCGGCCTGCATCGATGCTGCCGAGAAACGACACTCGTTTTCCGACCACGTGAGGAGCATTCTCTCGAAAACGAGGTTTGGATAGTAGTAAGCTGCTTGATCGTTTTATTGACGAGTTGCCTGATTGAATTGGTCGATTGCTCTTGGTTGGTGCTGGCGTTTCGTATTGCCATTGATTGGGATGGACATTTTCCCCTGCTGCTGGTATTAGAGTTGGCATCGTTGGATTGTCAAGAGTGTAGGTAGTGAATTACCTATGGTCGGGCGGGCGGGCGGGCGGTGGTAGATAGAAGTGGGTGTTCGTTGCAGGCACGCAGGGTGAACATGGTTGTTATGCTTATTGATGGCTGTTGATGGCTGACCTGAAGAGTGAAGAGTGGTGACCTTCAAATTTAAATTTAACGTAGGAATCAGTATTTCATTAGGATGATATTCTTCCTCTGTTTCAGATTTTTTCTTTCCCCCACTTGAGCTTGTCTCTACTCCTACTTTTACTTTTTGATGCTGGATGAAGCAAGAAGTTTCTTCTTTTGGGAGTATTCTCTGAAACTTTTGCCTGAAGCTCTAAATCTATGGAACTAAGAAGAACTTTGGTAAGGAACAGATCGCATCAAACACCTCTAATCCTCGCAGATATGGAACATTTGACATGTTAACATGAATCAAACCAAGAGATAGTGGTTCAGTCATTAGGTAACACGTAACAGAGAAAAGAAAAAGTTGACAGCTTTCCGTGGGTCCCAAAAATTCTACCTTTCCCACTCTTATTACACCTACACACTTACGCGCTAAATATCTAAAGTCCACGCAAGGTCAACAGAACAACTTTTTAATTGAAACGATCAACGGATCAATCGATGGCACAACAAGCCCAATGCAACAATAAACCATTTGCAAATACATAATCTACATTTAAAAGTTTCGTGTTGAAATGTGGTTTAGTTTTAGAGCTGTTTATTTTACAAACATACATCATAATCGTGCATCACTTCAATCACTGCAATTAGGCTGATTGTTGTGTGTTTGCGGCCTTTTCCTCTCCACTTCTTCACAACACAAACTCATTCGATTCCCTCTCGAATCGACCCGACAGTTGGTTGTTGTGTTGTTCAGCCCCCACCACCAGCCACTGGCCGTCAAATCAATTCCAATTGAACATGATTTTGCCCCCTCTCCTCCTCTTCCTCCTCATCAATTGTTCCGATGCAGCTCCTCACAACGCTCCGTGTCAGCAAACAAGTTGATTGTAATGTTTTTGAGGTGCAGCAGTGGCAGCAGCAATTGCATCCACCTCCCTGCACATCATTTGTCCACAGATCGGCAGAGGTGCATCAACTTGTGCACAGCCATCAGACCATTTCAGTGGTTCTGATTGCCAAATCAGCCGCTCATGCATGATCGCTGGCAGCCGCAGGCATCGATGGTGATGTAGGAAGGGTCTAGGGGTAATTCTGGGGCGGTGCGGAGGTGGCCAGACATGGTTTCTATGGTTGAGAAAGCTAAAAATGAGGCAGATGAGCCAAAAATTCTCAAGAAAAACTTACGGTCCGTCTGTGCCTTTTTCAACCCCTCCTTATCCATTGAGGATGTAAGCTTTGTAAAAACATGTAAGGGAATAAGTTGTAGATCGTGTTCTCCGCTTTTCAAAACTGTATCAACTTTGATCTATCTCCCAATAGATCAAAAGTTATGGTGGTCGGTAGGAAGTTTGTCGCCGAAATGATCTCACATATGAGACCATACCTGGAAAGCTGTTAAACTCCAGAGTTAAAGTTGGCAGATCATTTTTATGTAAGTTAGCCCAAGATGGAGTTAGGACCCTAAAATAAAATCAAAGTTAGCAGAAATAGCAGGGTTCAAAAGCAGAGTTAGCCTGAGACAGAGTTAGCACTCTGTCCCAGAATCAAAGTTAGCCTGAGACAGAGTTGGCACTTTTGAACAAAATCTAAGTTAGCAGAGTTAGCCCCCCCCAATTTGCAAAGTCAGCACTATACATACTCTCCAGCACGGCAATCACAATACTAATACTAAACAAGCAAGTAGATATGATACCTAACAACTCTAATATCCAAAATGGAAATGTTTTGGCCGTTGAATTTTTTATGTTTTAATAATAATTCTAAGCAAATGTAATATCCGCCATAGCCAATTATTGATTGTATGGTTGAGAGAGAATAGTTGCTATAGATTTGATGTGTGTGGGATGTTGTTGGTGGGCACGGAGTCAGGACAGAGTCAATCTGATAGAATAGAGATTATGCATTGTTGATATTTCGTGCAATGCTGAAGTGAGTGACAAGAGAAGGACCCAAAAGAATTGAAGAAGGCAGATAATACTTCACAATCAGATTGAAA
>JALLPI010001435.1:0-10254 GCA_036939935.1 Cyclotella atomus
ACGTCATGAAAAAATAATCAATTAACGATTTTTACAAAGACACGGGGCGCACCAGCAACCCTTTCGGGGCTGCGTCTTATTTTACCGTACTTCCTCGTCTATAGCTCTGGGTGGAGGACGTAATTTTGGATCGAATTAGTAGAAGCTCAATTATCCTAAAGTATTATCCTTATGAAGAACAGGACTGCGAAGTTATGCGAAGGCACCAAAATTGAAAATGTGGACTCTGCATCTCATACTACGTCTATTGGTTGAACAAAGAACTTGCCTCCAAACCGCATGCGGCTAGCCGAGCGGAGCGAGGCTAGTCACAACAATAGCATTAATCCAAGTCAATCTAAGTCAATCCAATACTTTCTCTTCAATCACAACAAATATGGATTATTCAAGCCTCGTGAGTCAGATCCGTGTTATGCATCAGCAGGAAAAAAGCATCTCCTACAGATCCATCGATTACATGTCAATGGCTGCCAACATTGTACGTCTATGCCCATCAGATCGCGAAGCTCTGTGCATTTGGGGCTATCGGACCGTTGCGGCGTGCAATGGAGTTTGCAGGTCTACTGCTGTCAAGGCAATCTCTTACTTCGACAGATTCCTCGGAACTTCCGCACCTGCAGCAATGCGGGCACGCACAGACCTTGGTGACGCTCAGCTTGCCTTTATTGCATGCCTCGTCATCTCACTCAAAGTCCATTCATGCTTCAACGTCAAAGCAGACTTTGTATCGAATGTGGTTTGTCGTAACGAGTACGATGCCAACGAGATATGCGCAATGGAATTGTACGTACTCCAAGCACTCGGATGGAAGCTCAACGGACCGCTAGGGCATGACTTTATCGACTACTATCTCGAGGCAGTCCCGTCGATTCAGGGAATCCATCGCGAATTCTTGACTCAACTCTCTAAGGGTTTAGTGGAGCTGGCTATGACGAAGTATTCGATGGCATTGCACCGTCCATCTGAAGTAGCGTTTGCTTCAATCTTCTGCGCCTTGCAATATGCAGAATTCGATGTAACTGTGAGTTTATTGGCAATTCAAATGATCTCGGGCCTGGATCAAAATGACCCAAAGTTGAGGAAACTTTTTCATTTTATGTCATGTTTGGTGAGTGAGTTCGTTTCCGAACCGGAGAGCAATGGTGCCAGGAGGCCCCAGGTACAGTTGGCAAATTCAGTTTCAGATGAAGATAGCCTCTCTTTGGCACGCTGGTGATGAAGACACAAACAAAGGCAGTGATACATTTTAGGCTAAGTGTATAAAGAAATTAATTGAATGAGATTACAATCGAGTTTAATGAACTCATCTGATCTCTTCAGCAAAATGTATAAGTAATATCTAGTACACATCAATGAACCACAATCCAGGCCAGGCACCAATTCCCAAACTTACTGAGGAAGGTACATCCAATCATCATTCTCCTCCGTCAAGATTAACACAGAATCATCACTTTGTTCACCACTTTCTTCCATAACTACTTGGCCTTCGTCAACTATTTCCACCTGTCTTTCAAATAATCTCTCACCAAGCTCTCGAACAGCCAAAGCCAATGCGGATTCACCCTCGTTCCCATCTGCTTCTATACCACTATCTTGCAAATCAAACACCGAATGCTGTGATTGCAAAAGGAGTACATCATTTGCAATAGCACCACGACTACCACCGCCTCGTGCATGCAATCTACGAAATCCATCGGCAATAAACTGTTTACGAATAGAGCGCGCTTCTTCTGAGTTGATGGGCCAAGTAGACGGATTGTGCAAGTCTACTTCGTTATTATCTTGTTTCTTGGATAAGTTATATCCATCGGGTAGCTGAATGGTTTCATTTTCATGTTCTTGTTTGGAGGATGAGGCTTCACCATTATTGAAGAGTTGGTCTTGTGTTGTACTGTGAACACACGGCCCAATATATTGTGTCGATGATTTGGAACCATAGGATATAATATTGTGAATGCTAGTTAGAGGCTGCAAATGATTTCTTCACGGACAAAGATAGATTTAATAATTTGCACTCACATTCCTATCGCAGGTCGCTGCAAGAGAAAACGAGAGGAGAAAGATGATTGTTCTTTAGTTGGAGATCACTCATATGCAAATGCTGGATTGACACAATACCTCTCTCGACTCTACACGCGATATATTTGTTCCAGCAACCAGAGTTCATAAAACTGAAATTGTAAGCAGGGACATACAGGTGCACAATTGTCCTGACTTCAAATGAATATAGTTTCATGGTCGTGTCCAGGACTGCAAGGACACAACACAATTAACTTATTACGCTTCCATCACTCATCTCAACAAACTATATTACACAGCACAAAACTGACCAATCTACCGGCAGCCGCCATTCCGGCCATGGAACGTTGCAAATTCTTAAAGATGGGTATGATCATGGTCGCTAGAGAGATGTCTGTTGAGAAGTGATGAGTGCCCTTCTGTTCGTCTAATTTACCTTTAAAAGTCAGATATAAAAGCAAGGTTAAGCTAAAAATATAAATCACACTGAAAGGCCGAACCCTGAAACTAAGCTCGCCCGCCTCAACAGCAGACATCTAGCCAGCCACACAAACGAGAACAATGTCAAAGTCAGCCTCATCAATAACAGACGTGCTAGACAGCGTCATCGGCATCCCAGCAAGCACCAACGACCCGTCCCACGCCCAGCCCTTCATCGCATCTCCCAAATTTACAGGATCCAAACCGGGCTACGTCTATCGGGCCGGCGACCAGGGCCTGGGCTATTACCTCGACAGTCACCGCGCTATCAGCAGCAGAAGCAGCAGCGGCGAGCCCGACAAGAAGCGAGCCAAGCCAAACGGTGAATCCAAACCATCGGTCCGCTTCAACTCCAACACCGAGACCCGATCCATCCCACCGCGACAACAGCCAGTATCCGGCCAAGAGCTGCTAGCCCAAGCCGAAGAAGAAGCCCTAACGTCATCATCATCCACCAAACTATTCGACCCATCCCAGCCCCACTCCACAGCATCCTTTGCATCCAGTCTTCTCAAAACACACGCCAAAAACACATTGCTTCGAGCCCAGCACGGACACGATGCCGAAAAGTACATGATGAACGAAGTACAGTTAAATGATGAATTGTTGCAATTCAAGAATGCTGCCGTGGATACCTCGTGCTATGAGATGTTGGTGGAGAAGGGAGTGATGGGTGTGTTTGGGAGGTGTATGGAACATGAGAATACCGATGTTTGTATTAGTGTTTTGGGGGTTTTGGTGGAGTTGCTGGACCCTAATCTGTTGAGTGAGAATGAGAATGAGGATGGCGACAATAATAGAGAAGAGGCGAGGAATAAGAGAGTTTACAATGTAGGACTGTTGGCAGATGCATTTGTAACAGAGGCAGGTTTGGATGCCATTGCCAATAACTTGGGACGGTTTGATGAATCGATGGAAGAAGAAGCCAAGGGAGTGGAGGATTCATTGACTCTCGTGGAATCTTTGCTGGATTTGGATAGAGCCGGTGTGTTATACTCAGATCAAACTAGTAACGACGATGACGAAAGAAAGCGAAGCAGTGACAAGAGCGTTGCATCTGTTGTGTCGGCTGTTTGCAAAACTGGGCTGCTTTCCTGGCTCTTTCAACGGATTGAAAAGAACGACACATCAAATGATGATAGTAACAGTATGGCGGCCAACAATCCAATTTCACCGGCAGTCATTCGACTGCACGCCAGTGAGGTGCTTTCTACCATTCTGCAACATGAAGACTATTGCACCAAGAAATGCGGTGCCAAACTGGCATCACTGCCGGAGTACACTTCTTTATTTGACGAAAATGAAGAGACAACGGAGAAGGCATCATCCGACATACCAAAGGAACATGAACAAAAATGCGTTGACGGGATGGAGATACTACTCCTTGCAATAGCAGCCTATAGAAAATCCGATCCAAAGGTTGAAGTGGAGTGCGAATTCCTAGAAAACATATTTGACGCACTGGCAGCATCGTTACTAAGATCAGACAATGTTGCCGATTTTGTGGAGAAGGAGGGGATTCAACTCATGTTACGCTGTGTTCGAGAAAAGGTTCATTCGGGAGGTGGAGCCTTGAAGGTGCTGAATTTTGCCTTTTCTGGATCGTCTCATGCTGATATGGACAATAATGATGGCAGTGTCAGCAGCAGCGGTGCTTCAAATGATGACATTTACAAGAATGCATGCGAGATATTCGTTCACACCGGCGGACTCAAACTGCTCTTCCCTCTATACATGGCTCGCAAGTCGGCCATACCCTGCCCGGCAGCTTGCAGCGAGGGCGGCAGCGACTTGGCCAAAAAGGCAATGACAACCAAAAGTGGAGTAAGCAAACGTGCCAAACGGGCAGCGCATGCTCGTAAGAAATGGCTTGCGGAGGTTGAGCAAAATGTCGTCAACATCATGTACGCATTGACGAGATTCATTCATGAACAATCCAAGTATGATTCGTATTCGAGGCTGCTTGCCAAGTTTGTAGAGGAAGAATGTGAAAAGTGCGATAGAACCATAGAGCTGTGTCTCAAGTACGATGAGAAGGCGCGGATTGCCGAGTATCAATACTTTAAAAGCGACGAGGCCGAAGATGCAGAGGAGCTTGGCCTTGACCTGGATGTTGCTGCGCTCAGTGCCAAACTTCGTGGTGGCGGAGACATTTTTCACCGATTGTGTGCTATCCTATCCTTCGTTTGTGTTGGATCTACGCGCAGTCACGGGCATGTGAGGGAGCAGCTGAAGCTGCAAGGTGCTAGCATTACAGTAATCAAAGAGGGCCTTGCGGAGTTTGCATCGTTGCTAGTGGATGGATCGCAAAAGACTCAGATTGAACATTATCTGGCAAGCATATAACATCATAATATCTAACACATCCTAGTAGATAACATCATGATTCATTGAATACAGTTGTAGCAGTTAATCGTATTGCCTAATCCAGCTAACTCTGATTCTAGAACAAACCTTACTTCTTGGCATGAACTCTTTTGCTGATCTTCCCGCCACAATCGACGCTTCGCCCTTGCCTTCCTCTTCAATCTTCCGTCCGCCCATATCAGTCGTCTCTCTGACCGCAACCAACCATGACCGCCGCCTTCTACTGATAATCAACATTCATAAAGTGCTCTTCTTTCTCCATTCTATTCCTTTTCTACGCATACTGTCGAGCTTAAGAGATGTGAGCTATGCATTGTAATAGCCAGTGGCTAACTGTTGTGATGTGCGCGTTTGTTGTAAAATGCATCACAAAGTTGTTAGCTGGCTGTATCGTAGATTTGTGTTGTCATTGAATGCAAATCTATCTTGAAAGTCTTCTAAAGTCGCATAGATACAAGTCTTTAGTTGCAGCGGAAGACTTGTTATTTGTTATGCTGTTCCTGTGTCAGTACATATTTAACTTCTTGCTGAATAATCATTGAAAAGTTACATTCATTTGTTTCTATTTCTTACTTTTACATTCTGTCTCATTTATCGAATGATACAACATTAAGATATTTGCAGTTAGTAGAACACACTTCTACCCATGGAGATAGAGATCCCATATTCACTGTCGACTTTTACATGGCTTCCCTCCTATACCGTAAAAACAAATCATGTCATCCAAAACTCCATTCGACATCATCATCATCACATCTCCAGACTATCCATCTTCCTTGGCTGTGCGCGAACTAATCATCTCCTCCTGTGGTCAATTCCCATCCCATTATTTAGCAAGTCAGGATGATGAAACTACCGTGTTGTATTCCGACTGTGGAACAGTGTTTGTTAGTACATGTGATCCGTTTGGTGTTCGTATGGGCAGGTGTGTGTGTTTGTTTGTTCATGCTGTTGTTGCACTCTGCAACTTTTTAATCGACAATGGTGCCAATACCCAATAACAAATTTGCTATTCACAACATGGACATAGCGGCGGGGGGACCATAGCAGCACTAGCCGAAGCCTATCAACTTTGTCAACAGAAGCAGAACCCAACGATATTGATCTGCCACGCCGGTGGAGAATCCACACGTTGTCCTACCCAAATTACATTAGGCAAGGCTTGGACTTCCTTGCCTGTATTATGTCATCACGATATCGATGAATTTGGTGCCACATATTCTACCAAGGTAACCAATCCTACATCCTTGATGATTGATGCGTTGGGCAGTTTGTTTGAGAATGTACCGAGGGGTAGTGTGGTGGTGGCTGCGTCGGATGTTTTGTTGCAGTTTGATAATGTCAATGATGGTGAAAAGAAGGTGATTGACTTCAGTTTTGTCAACGAGGACAGTAGCAATTGCGTGATTGGATTGGCAGTGCCCGCACCTCTGTCTACAGCGAAGAATCACGGGGTGTTTGTAATTGATTCCAATAATGATGATGGAGGAGGATCCAATGATATCCATTCCACGTACCAAGTACTACAAAAGCCTACGATAGATGAAATGAAAGAGATGAGGTCTCCATCATGTGTGTTTCATCGAGAGGATACAGCGGAGCTACACGCTTGGATTGATACCGGAGTAATTATGTTCTTACCCAATGCTGCTGCAATTTTGAAAGAGTTATCAATGTCTACCCTGAAAGCATGCACACGATTGGGTCTCCAGCAAATGTATGATGAGAGTGATGACAAAATCATGGACATAGAAGCCTTTGCCAAACGCAGTGCACCAAAGATTTGTCTCTATTCAGACATTTTGCACTCATTGCAAACCACTGTATCGAGAACAGACCAGCATATCGGCGATGATCTCATGGATTCGTTACACAGTTCAATTTCAAAGCTGGAATTGCTAACGTGTACAATTTCATCCGGGGCGTTTATACATTTGGGAACTACTCGCGAACTATTAGACTTTTTATCACTTGGCGCGTGTACAGAACAGCCACCTACCATTGCATCTTTCGGTAGATCGATTGGCCTTACGAGCAGGGCGTTGACTTCGTTGTACTGTTTTGAGGTTGGTAACACTCAATCTTCGGTGGTATTGAATACGCGTATCAATGGCAGCAGCATCAGCAACAATAGTATTGGTCGAGGAAGCATGCTTGAGCATTGTTTAATTGAAGATACTTCGGCCCCAGTGAAAATTGGAGAAACATGTCTCATCAGCGGAATCAGACCAAACATCAAACATTCTCTCTGCGTTCCATCGGGAACATGTCTGCAGCTCCTATCATTGCAATCTACAAGTTCGTATGTACCTCGATCCAAGAATGCTTTCGTTTGCATTTGTTTTGGAGTTGACGATGACATCAAAGCATCGCCACCGAGTACTTTGTTTGGAATTGATTTCAACACTATGCTTGAGCGTAGCGGAATAACGAGATCTGATCTTTGGGATGGCATTGATAAACCGATGATTTGGAATGCCAAGTTCATGCCTATATTGGTCGAGGACGAGGAGATGAAGCTTGATTTTTCAGTTCTTGACTGGATAGATGCGTCGATCAATGATTTGACAGATAATACTCCTGATGAATCATCTCACCGGCTTCGGCGTTGGAAAGAGTCAAAACGAATATCGCTATCGGAGCTGAGGCAGCACGTAGATTCGTCAGGGGAGTTACTGCATCGCAAAGCAATCATGTCCCGTGGATTACGCTCAAATTATGATGACCTCCTGCCTATCGTAGAACGAAGAAACGAGCCGTGCAATTTGAACCACATTATCGACTTGGTGGCAAACACTTGCTCAACTCATGGCATAGATCCTTTTACGTTGTCAGAGTTACGGTCAGTCTTGTTTGAATTCGAATCGGTTATCTGGAGATCTGCTGAAAACGGCGACTTTGATATTGTTGGTAGATGCTTCATGACCATGTCATTACTACTATCAGACATTGCTGCCTATTTGCCTGAGGCACAAGGAGAAAATCTCGCCCAGAGTGAAGATAGAATACTGACGACTCTTGCGGGATCATTCTGGAACGAATCGACCAAAACAAAACTACTTAGTATCAAGGATGGACAAATTGGGCCGTACACCCTCATCCGAAACAACATTCTCAACTGCTGTTGCTTTTTGGAAAAGGCTGCATCTGTCATGACAGGACGTTGTGTTCGTGGCATTATTTCATCACGTCATCTCGAACCCGATGCAAAGCCAATTACTATTGGAACTGCCGTCATCGCAAGTGCCCCTGTAAGAATAGATCTTAGCGGGGGGTGGAGTGATACACCACCGGTAAGCTATGAACACGGTGGAGCGGTGGCGAATCTAGCAGTCACTGTAGATGATCAACGCCCTCTTCGAGCGAAGTGCAGACTTGTAAAAGGGATGGATGGCATTCTGCTGCGTACAGAATCTAGAACACTATCGGGCAATGAATTGATATCTTCTACAGAAGTTAGAATACATCGGCTGAATGATATGAGAGACAACAACAACCCACACGGAGAATGCTCATTACTCAAATGTGCGCTAATCTACCTGGGTCTTGTAACTATCGAAGATATAGATCGTTTCCCATCACGCAGCATTCAACCCTATGTTGACAACTTCTGTCAAAGAAATAAGCTAAATGTGGAAGCTGGATTGGAGGTTGTTTCAACTTCACACTTACCGACGGGGAGTGGAATGGGAGGCAGCAGTATTCTCGGTGGATGTGTAGTCGCTGCAATTGCAAGGTGCATTGGGATCACTCTCCAAAATGACAATCTAGTTGAGGCTGTTTTAATGCTGGAAAACATGATGACGACAGGAGGCAAGCGAGGCTGCCACATCTTTTCATCCTCGTTTCCGATGCTAACTCGTTGTTTCTTACTCTGTGCAGGTGGATGGCAAGACCAAATAGGTGGATTGTTTGGAGGTCTCAAACTGGGAAGTTCTCATTCTGATGTGTTGCTAAAGGCAGAAGTCCGCAGTATTGATTTGATAGATTCCGTTCGCCAAGAGCTAAACAATCGTCTCGTTTTAGTGTTTAGCGGAAAACAACGACTTGCAAAGAACATCCTGAATAATGTCCTGAGACGATGGGCTCGTAGAAGCGTTGATATTGTTGAAACGGTCCAACAGCTGGTACAAGGGGCACACGAGTCCATTGAGTGCTTGGTAGAAGGAGACTTGGACAGGCTTGGATCTTGCATGTCCTCATATTGGGAACAAAAGAAGGTTATGGCGGGTTCTGAAAGTGGTGCAGAGCCTGCTTTTGTCAAGAGTCTATTAGATCTGCTGCGTTCTCAATGTTGCATTGTAGGCGGTACGCTTTGCGGCGCTGGAGGCGAGTGTTGGTTGACATTTTCATTCATTTTTAATCCAGTCCAACTCGAAACTAATCACTGTGCTACGTCGAAGGTGGAGGATTTCTGGCTCTGTTGCTGGCCAAAGGGAAAACAGTGGAAAATGTCAAAGATATAGTTGCCAAAGAGGAGGCCGAAGCATACCGCTCGTTAAGTTGGCATTCTTGCTCTGTAGACCAAGTTGGTCTTTCGATTGAACTTGTAGAAGCGTGAATGTTTTTTCTCAAGCTGTATTATCATCGTGTTAACGTTCGGTGTGAAAGGTAAGACAAATATTGTGTACAATAAAGCATTATTTTTTATGGCACTATGCAAACCGGTTCACGCTTCGCTCTACTTACCACTCTAGATAACCAGTTATTTAATAGGAAAGTACACAATATCTATGGTAATCTTCTAGACACCATTCACACCCACGTTGCTGAAGCCGTCTCGGAACTCGAAATCTGAATGCTCGCCAACTCAATGTTTCTTTGCGTGAGCCTGAAATGCCTGCTGAAGACTGGGCCTCGACTGTACCGGGGTCACGAGAGGCAACCCTGTTTCGTGATTGGCTACAAGCGGTCTAACACCGACGACATTGTTGGAGGAGCCACGTCCACGTCCTCGAGTCACCTTAAAGGGGAGAGGAGGGATGACAGCTCCAGGTTTGACAGTGATGGATCGTCTGCCATTCTTCGAATTAGCAATGGAATCAAGGGTGGACTCGCTCAATGCCACGCTGTCCAAGTTGTCGTCTCTGGCTGGCGCCTCCTCCGCCACATCTGCAGAGGATGCAGCAGCCTTGGAAGCAGCCTCCTCTGCAATCCTCAACATGTTTGCCTTCCACACATCCACTTCACGATTGTACCTCTCCTTGTCCAGCTTGGCCATGGCATCCAACTCGATCTTCAGGGCACCATCGATATTCTTCCACCTGGCCGAGATGGTGTTGGTCAAGTTTGCAAATGCACCTGAGGCGTGCTTTGCATCGGGATTTGCTTGCTCCTTCATGATTCGATTCCTCTCCATCTGGAAGAAGATGTTGTAAGCCGATAACG
>JALLPI010001436.1:0-15466 GCA_036939935.1 Cyclotella atomus
CTACTTCTACTGACAGAATGTCAACAAGGACACTTGCTAACCGCTTGCCAGTGATGGCACTGGCTGCATTGGGGATTCTACTGCTTACTCACTATCATCTCAGCATGATCTCGTCCTTGGGAGGCTCATTTAGCAGCAACGAAGCTTCTCACCTCCTCCGCACTATTAGTCCCCCAGCATTATTCACTCCAAAGACTCAAGCTCATCGTTGCCGTGGAGTAGATGAAAGTGTAAGCGAGTTCCACAGCCAAAGTGGCGAAGACAAGTACCTAATTGAAAACTTCTTCAAAAATGTGTGTGGTGGTTCCTACATTGAAATGGGTGCTCTCGATGGCCAGTGGTACAGCAACTCCCTTTATTTCAATAAAGCCCTGAACTGGAAGGGTCTTCTTGTGGAAGCCAACCCAGAACATTATGCAAGGTTGATTGAAAATCGTCAAAATGAATTAGTCACACCAGTTCACGCTGCTGTGTGTGATAAAGAACAAGATGTCCATTGGATTTCTAAACATGCTGTTGGGGGGATTGTAGAATTTGCCCCAGAATCATTTAAGAAGAAATGGTGGAATGAAAATTTGATCAAAAACGCTGCTGTGATAAAGTGCCTGCCTCTAAATCAGATCATCAGCGATGCAAATATTACAACTAATGGCCATGCCTTTTTTGACTTTTACAGCCTGGACGTGGAGGGAGGAGAATACGATGTGCTGAGGGCTATTGACTTTGACACGCTTGCTTTTGGTGTCATCTTTTATGAGACGGATGAACACAATGCGGTCAAAAACTCGGTAGTTCGGACATTTCTGGAATCAAAAGGCTATCCTTTTGTTGCACATTATCAACGTTCTAATTGGCACATCAACATCAACTTTCATAGTATTTACCACGATATTGTCCATGATAACTAAATGGTACATGGTTCCATGGGGTAGAAAGTCAACCAAATGAAATGGACGGGTAAGACTGAATATGTCAGAGGTTGTGTATGAAATGGTATCCATAAGTAATAAGTACAACGCAACATGTGGCAAGACTCATTGTAACGCTGGCATTGGTATTAACAATTCGGCCTTGAGAATTATTTTTAGGGTTTGACTTTCACTTGCAATGATCTCCAATATACATATGACAGAATGTCCAGCGGATACCTAGATCCTGCATTGAACGACGCGACGGTAATGAAGGAATCAGTTACGGGTGGACCGTTCCCTACTCGGCTTGTGCCAATGAAAACAAGTTCCCGGAATGAGCACATCGAGGACTCGTGCAAGACATTGACAATATCACAGAGTAACTGTGCCTTTTCAATAGTATTTGTTTGCATCATAACTATAAATTCTCAAGCGCAGCGGGGCAATAATGTATCTCTTTCTCTATAGTTGTTGCCTTGTAAGAATTGAGATACATGCAAAACTTGAATTGAAGCAAGTTATTAATGACTTGCGTATCATACCATCATTTTCCATCCATCTCTATTACTAATCAACAAGAGTTCAAGGTTCGAGATCATCCATCGTCACTAGCAATTCAGTCTGTTCTACCGTAAGCCCATTCTGACCATTCTCATAACTGTTCCAGCTAAGCCCCACTCCAGTCTCGGAATTGGCCCATTCCATCCAATAAGCTTCTCTAACCAAATTGCGGTTCACACGGGGTCTATCATCCAACAATCTTGCCTCAATGGACGTCAAGTTCCAATCCGAGGTGTTGTATATGACATTCGAACCAAAATGTCGAAATAAGATGGGATCAAGCTCGGTAATGGGCGTTGTACCCAGTCCAATTGCCTCATAGTGCCTGTAACATTCGGGTCTGTCTCCATTCGGTGATAGGATGTATTGTGAATTGGCCATTCGTTTGAAGAATTCAGTTGGGGACAATCTACCTTCTGCTTGAGGGATTTGAGACCGACCAGGTTGTGTGTTTCCCACTGGACCGGCAAATATGTAATCGGTTTTGTTTTGTATTATATGTGCGATGGTGGAGTTGTTGTTGTCGGCACGACGCAGAGATTCAAAGAAGATGGTTGTGTACTCGTGATAAATTTTACTTGCGTACCATTCGACGTCTACCAATCCGTAGGGGAAAGGGCTGACCTTGGGATGGTGTGGATTGGATCCTCCGTAGACTGGCAAATTCTGACAGAACCAACGTAGCACACGAGGATGATGCACAACTTGGTCGATGGCACTCTGATTTGCCGGTGGGACGACCCGTGTCTGTCCCGAGATGATGGCAATATTCACTGTAACGTTATCCAGCAGTATATTGTCGACGAATTTCCGTAAGGCCGTGAATGGAACGAATACAGTATCGCCCTCGGCCAATTGGGAGGAGTTTAACAGCTGCTCACTGGAATTGTGCAGCATTCGTTCCACCGGCCACCAGAGGCACTCTGTATCTCGTCCTACTGTTCCCTCGTCATTCTGGAGAGTGTAGATCCAACGGGCCATTCGGCAGGGGCTGCGTGTGGTGAGTATCCCGGCTCTTTTTCTTAACTGTGGAGGGATGGGGATCACTGGCCGTTGATATTGTTCATGTTGTTGGGGTAATAATGTTGAAGTGTTTGTCATGTAATTGCTGATTGTATATACGAAGCGGTTGATATCTGCAAACTGAAGCTGGAGCGCAAAATATCCAATTGATATGATACCAACGATGGCGAGTTTCGTCTTCCCTACTGTTGCTTTAAGTGTCCGTGATGGTGCCATTTTATCTCGAGAAACAATGAGAACAAAGCGAATACAGTTGGAGGTGGCGTGGCGAGCTAGCTTGGCTCTTCGTTACAATGAGAGAGGAGGGGCTAATAGTCAGCTGTGGAAACTATGGGCTAGTGGCACTAGCTGCGATCGTACTAAGTTGGACAGCTACCTAGTTGCTGCGTTAAGCTTCAACAAGCTTCAACTTCAACATATTCTCATACCTATTTAGTAAAATCAATTATTTTTCATAAAAAAAATGTTAGTCAGCCACTTTGAAGCTTAGCACAGCTAGCTTCTGCACGTAACTCCTGCAAATTATTGTGAACTATTGCTTTGCAATGACGAATATCAGCACACATAAACTAATGAAGCTAACTAAAATGTTACATTGTTGTAAGGCTGTCATTTGTAAAAACCTTACCCTAATTTTGGGGGTTAAGGAGTCCCGTGAATGTAAGGTAGCGCACAAGTGTGATTTTGTAAGAACCCTAATGCGCTAATTTATTGGTTATGAGCTCAAAATTGATGAAAAAAGATAGGGATACGGTTTTAAGGGCTGCAAATCATGGTCTCTATCGAGGCCGATAGGGACCAAGAATTTCTGGTCCCTAACGCGATCCCTAACGCCTTCGCCCGCCTCCTCTCCCCTCCTATTAAAGCCTCCGCCGCCGCCTCCGCTGCCATTTCTGCCACCACTATGCCACCCAATCGCCCTTCTACAGCCCTAGCATCACCCCTCGCATCATCTGCTCACCGCTCTACGGGCATGTTATTGATTCTCGCTATCAGCAGTGGGCGGCAGCCGCAGGCCGCAGGGTCGCGACGTGTTGCCCTTCTGACGCTTTCCATTCACTCTGTGGCGTGTCAAACACCACCAATCTTCTACAGATCAATGGTGGTTGGGTGATATCGTGAGGGAGAGGGGGTATCAAGAGTGGTCGTCGCGGAGGGGAAGAGGAATCACAGCCGGCAGCAACGATGGGTGCATTATCTGCTGGAAACGGGGCCATTTTGATTGAATTGTCGGGAACATAACACAACAAAACCGGCCGAACAAAGTGTGGAGGAATATCTACCAATTCGACTATTTCAGGGATCAAAAATTGCAACAATCTACCAAGAAGCGGCGTGTATTGATTTGCAAATCATTGTGCACATCTTGTGCTCATTCATTGCAATAGATAACGTTGTTATTTAATGCCAAAACTTTGCAGTACACAAGCTTATATATTAATGTAACAGACTGCGCAATTTAAGCTATGGTTATTGTTGCATCCCCTCCATCCACCCCTTTCCGTCAATGCATTGTTTCAATTCCATGGTTGTTTTGTATGTACCTGGATATACCTTATATTATTACGTACTTTCGTGCCTACATGTAAATAAGATAGGGCGTTAGGGCATAAAGATAAGACCGCCCACATACAAAATGGCATGATTTTTTCGCTATTCCTTATCATACAAGACTCAAAAAGTAGGTCCCACAAGATAGAGCACTAACGCAAAGGATTTTACAAAATGACAGCCTAATATGCACTCTATTTTCTATTTATACGCTTTAGTTGACTGGGTTTTGGTTCAGGCCATTGCTGTCTCTGCCGTCTTTGATGATGACATAGGCCAAAGTTCTACCTACTTTAATTACGTCTTATCTACTTAAACCCGAATTGAACTTCAACTTGAACTTCAAAATAGAGCCATGAATTAATTCATTCATGGCATCATCCTCCGACCGATCAATCCCATCAAGGTACATGGGATGTTGGCTACATTATTTGTAGCCATTTTCTACTTTATTTTCAAGTAATTCCAAAGCTCACAATTTACAAATCGAATCCAATTTCATTTTATTTTATATTCTACATTATTGTCGTCCGACTGGTCCAAGTGGCTTAGGACAGATGATGCAATATCCTGCTCTCTGCTCTCCTCCTCATCTCCTGCAACTCTTCCATCTTCTTCTTCTGTCCACAAGTCAGTGCCATTGTTAAATTCAGTTGCTGGGGATCAAGAAAGTCTCTCTCATAATTAGTCCACAGCCAACTCAATGTGCTTATTGTCGCGAATGATGGAATTGCCAACCATGCAGGTGATGAACTCCTCAGTTCCAATAGAGACAGGCTTGCAGGGTTTGTAACTAATATGAGGCAAGCCTCCAGTCTTTGAGAGCTGCATATCAGATGTGTTAGATGATTGTCAAAGGAAAGAGACAACAACACGTTTCAAAAACACTTACCATTTCATCAGGATCATTGGAGTCCTCTCGATGTAGAACAATGTTGCACCTCTCAGTGACGCTGCCTAAGAAGTGATAGCTCTCCAAAGCATCGTATTCCACATGCTCGTATTCAGAGAGGGCTGGGTCAACAAGAGTCTTAAGCCTCTTGTGCCAGCACTGAACAGAAAGCAGCTTGGAGATGCCAAAGGCGTCAGCCGTCGGCTTCTTTCCTTTGGTCTGCTCAGTCTTCATGTCATAACTCTTCGAGGACTTCGAGGAGAAGCGAGTTTTGCGAGAGCAGGTCTTGATGGATGACCTCTCTTGTGCCCAATATTTGCCTTCCAAACAATCCAAAGACGGGTCGACAGCGAGCGGTGGAGTTTCGGCTGAAGAAGACGGGCTGATGGGCACTGATTCTGTGGCGGCACTAGTTGCTGCTACAGCCTCGGACGCATCGGGCGGTGCTGGGATGGCATTCGTAATGGTTGGATTAGCTGTGGAGGCAGCAGCGGAAGTGAAAGGGCGGCAGGAGGAGCAGGTACGGCGGCAAGCGAGCGAGTTTGGGCTGACAACGGGTTGATGGGCAGTGTTATTGCGGTGGCGCTTGATGCTGCTGCAGCCTGGGAGGTGGCTGGCTTCGTTGGGATCGGTTTTGGCATAGTTAGGCTGTTGATTGGGGCAACGGCGGCGGCGACAGAGGCGGGGCGATGGTGGAGGTGGATAGAATCGCCTGTTGTCTGGCTTGTCAAGTTTGATTTTAGTGGAGCCATTTCTTTATGTCACACATTTTCTACGGTAGGAATAGTACAGGTCAAAAAATTTCTACAGCGGCCAAAATGGGTGAGGAGCCTGAGAGGGTGGCACTACATCAGCCCCGACAACCCCGTTCTGCACGCAATTGGCGAGCCGTGAGCATACGACCCGGTAGGGAATAGTGTCAGCTACAAAGTCTGTGTGGGTTGTTTGGTGCTGCAGGCGCTGGAACAGCACTATTTCCTGGAACTAAAGATCGCTAGTTTGAGCTATGGACACGACTATGGACAAAGGCCTGTCCATAGTTTCCACAGCTGACACTAGGCCTGGGGCTAACCTAGCTGTATTTGGAATCAACCTTTAATTTTGCTAATGAAAGCAAATAACTTTAAAGGTACTTATGGTAGGTGAGAGCCTCTCCAACCTCTCCTCTCATGCCCCGCCACCAAGAGCAATTAATTAGACCCCATAGCCTCTAGAGACGATAAATCGTCCTAGAAACCAATTTTTGAGAGCTCCATCCTCCACCACTTTGGAAAATGCAGTAAGCGCTAAACGTCGCTTGTTGCCGGATTCATTCTTATTGTACCAAAACACCCAAAAGAAGAATCCCTCTCTCCATCACACGCATTCCATCTCGCATTCAGTGTCCTTTAAGAAGTTAATGGTTAGGACGTTGAGGTTTTTAGGATGCGTTTCATGAATGGCACTGCGCTAAGGCCATGCTACGGCTGCAACATTAAAAACAGGTGCCATGTCCAATGATTTTGCACAAATGATTGAAGCGGGGCCCATCTTGGCTTAGGGTTTTAAAGGATAAAGCAGGAGCCAAATGAGCAACTCTGTGCCGTTTGCTGAATGACTTTAGAATATGATTTTCATTTGAATACACGAAAATGGAATAAGTTTGGTGTCTCTTCATTCTTGGGTATCGTAAGACTTTTGAGTAAGTTGATTGGGCTCTCTTCTTTTTTCTCCTTCAAAGCTAACATTCTATACTTTCATTACTATCAACAAGTGAAGCAGCAGAGACCGAAGAGTGAATTGGGACAATGTTTGGAAAGTTTCAGAAAAAAAAAACTCTTCTTTTTTTGGTTTCACCTGTGGCGTGCGAGAATTACGCAAAGCTAGAGCAAAGCAAGCTCTAACAGAATCAATACTAAATCTAGGGAAAGTACAATAAGGTTCGGCAAGAAGCTTGATTGCAAGGAGAGCAAGACTTCAATACTTCCAACCCAAACTGATGGCAGGCTTCAGTCAATTGTAAGACAATCAAGCTACTATGAGAACATGAATACCTTGATGTTATAATGCTAAGCAAAGCACCCAAAATCACCAACGAATCCGGCACCCCAGCCCGCAAACTACCCAAATGGATCACGACCCACTTTCTGCCCGACTCCAAAATCCGCGTCACATGGGATGTATTCATCTTCGCCGTCATCTGGTATAATTCGGTCGTTACCCCCATCCGAATCTTCATCATGTCGGGTGCCAAAACGCCGCAGATCCTAGTTTCATTGGATGTAGTCTTTGACTTCATCTTCGTGGCCGACACACTATTGCGATTTTATCTGCCGTACGTCGATGAGCACACGGGGCAGATTGTATTGGATCCGTACCTCATCCAGACCAAGTATCGAGAATCATGGACATTTTGGATCAACTCCATTGCGTGTATACCCATCGTGAAGTTGCCTCTGCAGCCGTTTTTGAGTTTGGATCAACAGAATGTCATGTTGACCTACTTTAATGTCTTGCGTATGGTTCGGGTGTTGCATCTTCCCGGGCAGTTTTATCGGTTGAAGAAGCTGAGGGAAAGAAAGGCTACAGTTAACGAGGCGGTGTTTCGGATGTACTTCATTCTCTTCTTTATGCTGCTCTTTATGTTTCAGTGTGGATCTTTATACTTTGGGGTGTCGACGCTGACCGTGGTGGATGACATTTGCCCACTGCCGAATGAGTTTGAGAAGTCCATTCTCGGAAAGGAGTTGTGGGTTGCGCACGATACAGTCATCACGGATGTCATGAATACTCGTGTGTGTGGAGTGGATCCTGAGCTGGAATGCAATGAGTGCCCGCAAACTCTCTTCCTCACGAGATCGGTCTACTATCTCATGCAAACAATCTTTACCATTGGATATGGAGACTCTGTGGTGCCTTCCAAATCATCCATCGAAATGGTTCTCGCGTGTGCCTTCATGATATTTGGGGTGTTTGCATATGCCATGACGATTGCTAACATGACTTCAGTGCTCGCAAATCTAGACGTGGTAAACATGGAGTTTCGTCATGAAATGGACACAATCTTTCATTGGATGACGTTGAGATCAGTCCCACAACAATTGAAGCAACGGATAGTCTTGTACTTCTCCTACCTCAGTCGATCGCAACACGGCATGTTGGATGATGTACTCCTCGGCGAATTGCCACCATATCTATCGACGAAACTGGCAGAGCTGAACGTCGACATGCTTACGAGGATTCCTTTCTTCAAAAAGGGACGAAGGAGTGATGTATTCATATTTCTTGTGGCTTCGAAACTCAAACGCCGCGTCTACACGCCCGGGGCATTCATTTTATACCAGGGCGAGATGCAAAGAGAACTTGTTATATTCAAATCTGGTAAAGCGCAAATGTATCTCAATGGAGTTGCGGATCCTGTAGGATCAATGCTTCCCGGTGACTATATTGGAGACTATCAACTCTTGTTTGGGTGTCCTAATCAAGTTGGAGTTCAAGCTAATGAGTTCACCGAAGTAATGGTACTTACACTTGATGCATTT
Organism: Cyclotella atomus; assembly: GCA_036939935.1. NCBI lineage: Eukaryota > Bacillariophyta > Thalassiosirophyceae > Thalassiosirales > Thalassiosiraceae > Cyclotella > Cyclotella atomus. Next base: position 8,460 of record JALLPI010001436.1, read on the forward strand.
CGGGAAGCAATGAGCCAATCAGGCTTCAAGACGTCTCACTCTACCTTCCGCGAGAGCCAAGATGAGGGTGCGCTTGAAACAATTGACACGAATAAGCAAACCATGTCGCGATTGTCAACCACTGCCAGTTCGATCATGAATGGTAAGAACAAAAACAACAAACTGATGAATATGATGGATGAAGTTGAGGTGGTATCAAAGGAGTTTCGCATCAAGCCCAACTCTCGTGTTCATGTGTACTGGGATATCATCTCCATTTTGGCAATTTTGTATTACGCCATGGACTTTCCAATTAGACTGGCGCACTATTCGAGGACCGCCAGTTTGGATTCGTCTTATGATCCGAGCTTTGCCGTTGGCTACCTATTTGATCTCTTGTTCATTGGAGACATGATACTCAGGTCAACTGTTTACGCATACACCGAACATGTGGATGGAAAGCCAGTAGTTATTTCGGATAGGACAGCGATTCGACAAAAGTACCTTCAGTCAGAGAGGTTCAAAGTCGACCTCTTGGCATCTGTGCCTTTTGATGTCATAACTCTCACCGTTGGTAGATTCCATGTACTGTTCCGTCTCACAAAGCTCATCCGAGTGATTCAAATTCCCGGAGTGCTGTCAAAGTTGCAGGAGGATCTCGCTGTGTGCATGGATGTCAAAACAGATGAGACTCAAAAGTCGATACTCTTGATGCTCATCTTTAGTTTCTTGCTGATAGTGTGGGGTAGTTCTGGCTGGAATGCTTTACGGCCCGATGAAACTGGAATTTTGTCGGTCTACTGGACAATAACGACGCTGTCAACGGTGGGATACGGCGACTTGACCCCATCAAACTTTGCTGAAACTCTCTACGCCTTGATTGTTGGAGCCGTTGGGGCAGTATTTACCGCCGCTGTTGTTGCCAATGTGACAAGCTTCTTCCACGATGCCGAGCTCTCGGAGAACAATTACGAGCACAAGCTCAAGTGTATTAAGCGCTTCATGGATCGTCACAAGGTCTCTCTCGAAACTGTCCATACAGTCGTGGACTACTTTGCATATATTGATGAAGAGCAGAGTGGACTGGACGAAAGAATACTGTTGAAAAACAATTTGCCTGATACACTCTCTATGAATCTACTCGTTCACATTACACATCCCATGGTGAGTTCAACATGGCTGTTTAACCTTACAAAGTGTTCATATTCACATCTTGTGACCCGATGTGCTGGTCTAGGTGATGGAATGCGAGTTCTTTGCAGACTGCGAGTCGGGATTCATACGAAAGTTAATGGTATCAATGGAACAAGTATTCTATGGAGCGCTCTACATGGTCATCACCGAGGATGTCCCATCAGATTGCATGTACTTCATCAAAAAGGGCAAAGTTGATTTGTTGGCCACGGATCGTAAGGATAAGGTAATTCGGAAACTGGAATCCAACGATAGCTTTTCCGAGGGTTGTTTGATTGAAAAGTGGGAATCGAACCCTTTCTTGGCCCGAACGTCCACCGAGTGCGAGCTTTGGATTCTTAGGAGATCCGTTTTTAAGAAGGTGCTTAGCGAGTTTCCTCGGTCTCGTTCCATGATAAAGAAAATTGTCAAAGCTGAAGATACCAGGCGGCGTGCATCGGTTGCATCGGCACTCAAGGCCGCACAAAAGGCGAGGCGAAATTCCACCCTCTACATTGATCCAAATAGTTACTATCTGCAGGCCTGGCTAGGCCTCATCTTGGCAGGGACCTTGTACAGTTTGGTTGTGATTCCATTCCGAGTGTCGTTTCTTGAGAATCACGAGATCTCATCAATTTGGCTTTTCCTTGACTATCTCGGTGACGTGCTTTTCTTGGCAGACTTTGTCGTGCGCGGTTTTCTCTTGGCATTTTATGACGAGAATAACAATCTGGTGGTGAAGCATGAGGAGATCTGGGCTCATTATCTCAAGTCAGGAAAGTTCAAGCGGCACGTCTCGGCTGCCTTGCCTATCGAGGCACTCATGTTCTCTTTCCCAACTATTTGCCCGTTATGGAAGCTTCAGACTTGGTCTCTGTTTCGGCTCAACAAGCTGCTCCGTGCTATTGAAATGCCTCAACTAATTCGGCGTGTAGAACATAGCTTGACCAAGGCTGGTGTGAAGGTCCCAAAGAACCCACTGAAACTCCTCAAGCTTCTGCTAGTGATTTTGCTGCTGGGTCACTTGAATTCGTGTGTGTTCTTTGCAATGGCCAACTTCAATCAGCACGCTAACAGTGGCAACGCTGCCAATCAACATAACTGGGCGAACACTGAGGATTTGCTTGAAGAGTCTCCAACATGTCCGGGCAAGCCTGTTTCATTGGCATTGGTGGGTCAGCAATACACCGCGGCGTTGTACTGGGCAATGGCCACAATTAGCACGGTGGGATATGGAGATATTACCGCGGATCTAGGCTCAACTCAAGAGATTCTGTATTCGACTCTCATCCTCCTTGTAGGGATGTCAGTCTACACATTGGTAATTGCATCGCTGGAAGATATAGTTTCTCAGTTGGATGTCACATCAAGCCTCTACAAAACAAAGACTGACAAGATCGCCACATACGCTCAGTCGCAGTGCTTACCAGAAGTGCTCAAGTCCAAGATCACCTCATATTACGAACAATTGTGGCAGAGACATTTAGGAACCAAAGGCGAGAAGCTATTACAATACGTGCCAGAATATCTCAAGTCGGATCTCATATCCAACATGGCTATGCAGTACATTGGTACTACGTTCTACATCAAAGACTGCTCCAACAATTTTGTTCGTCACATTATTCGATGCTTGACTCTCGAGATCTACCTACCCGATGACTACCTCTTTCGTGAGGGTGAGAGGAGTGACATCCTGTACTATCTATACAATGCATCTGTAGATCTCTTGACAGCGCAAAATGTGAAGTTCAAGACAGTCTCGTGTTGTCTGCTGGGTGAGAGTTCTTTCTTCTTATTTGAACCTCATATCTGCACTGCAAGAGCAGCAGACTCGTGCGAGGTTTTGCAGCTAAGCATGAAATCATTCATCAATGCCCTTCAAGAATACGAGCTTGTTCAGAATTTTTTGGATCATATTGCTGCGCACCACTCCATCTTGGAAAATGCCAAGGCCTCGATAATGAAGACTATTCAAAACTTGAGTTCCTCCAAGATGGTTCATTTCTTGGATGCAGACGACGGACGCATAAAGGTGCCAAAAGGCGTAGTGCTTCCAGACAATAAAGTTCGCGTTGCTTGGGACGTCGCTGCCTTCATTGGACTGGTCTACATTATTCTATCCGTCCCTACCAAGATTTCGTTTTCAAGTGGAGCAGTGGGCATCTCTGCAACTAAAGAGTTTGTCCACTTTGGCAGCTTCGTGGTTGATCTTCTGGTTGACATCTTCTTTGTTGCGGATATATTTTGCCGGGCGCGAAAGTTTGCAGTGATAAAGGATGGATTCTTGATTACTCTTCCCAACGAGTTTGGCAAGATTTATCGAGATGAAGAGTCGGCACTAGATCTCATTTCTTCCATCCCACTATCAACAATAGTCTACATCGGTGGTGCGCAGGGTAGATTATACGGGTTCTGTCGTCTGCTTCAGTTTCTTCGAATCGCTAGATTTGGAAAGTACCTCGATGGCATTGTGGAATTCATCAATACGAGAACCACATTTGTTGTCACAACGGCCTCGCTACGCGTGTGTCAAATCTTTTTGGTGATTTTGTTCCTTTGCCATTGGTGCTGCTGCATCTTTCACTTCATTGGAGACATAGAGAATGATACGACTTGGATATCATCCGATGAGATGCAAGATGAAGAGCTCGGAAAGAGGTACTTGAGGTCTTTCTATTGGGCAATGTACACAATCACCACCATTGGCTATGGGTCGGTTCCCGTGGTGACTATTCCTGAGCGTGTCTTCGCGATGATGACAATGGCAGTGGGCGCTGTAATTTGTGACGCTGGCCTAACTGCAGTACTCGCATCGATAGTAGCAAACAAAGATCACCAGGCAAGCACCAACAACAGGCGAATCCAATGCGGCAAGCTCTTTTTGGAGACCCACAGCATTGACCCGGCGCTACAGACTCAGATATTTGAGTACTATGCCTATGCGGACGGCGAAATGCGAAACATTGACGAACAGCAAATCCTGGGTGATCTCTCCTCTGCATTGAGAAGTGAGATTCTGCATCATTTCTGCTTTGAACCATTGCGAGGATGTGCTCATTTTGATGAGTACGGTGATGGGGCTATTGCGAGTCTAATAAAAGTCATGAATCCATACTTGGCAGTTCCTGGCGAATGCTTGTCTGAAATTGGTAAAGAATGCCAGTCGCTGTACGTCTTTCATAAGGGCTACGTTCAGCAACGAGACTCCACCGGGACTGCGGCTCTCTTGCCTGAAGGGGCGATGATTGGACATTTGGCAACTAGAGCTGCCCTGGAGAAAGAAGGTGCACCGACTCATGAGCTACAGCTGGTTCTGGTCTCGGCCAATCTGCCGAAATCGAAGACTGGGAACCCGTACGTTGTTGTCAAGAATTCTAGACGGCGCTGTAGGAGTCAAATTAAAAGCTCTAGAGCTTGGACAGAAACTATTTCAATGAAGGTAAAGATCGGCAGTGGCAAGCTTAGAAGTGCCGAAGCTGAAATTATTGTGAAGGAATGGAGAAAGCGACAAAGTCACACGACTGTTGGAGTTGGTCGAATACTTGCATCAGCAGAATCCGGCAGTCGAACTACAATCTGTTCCATCTATGATGCAGACAAGGGTGAAACTATTGGCTCGATTCAAATGCAAGTCACTTTAAATGAGCTATCTGAAAAGGATATCATGGCAAGCCACCAAGTAACAACAACGGCGTTGGGCTTTTCACACTTGTACAGACTAGATGTTGCCGATGACGAATCCCTCAGAGATTACCTTGCTAGATCGAGGGAACCAAATATAGTAGCAAGGCTGCCTCCGTCACTTCAAGACAAGAATGATATCGAACATGTCCCATCTATTAGCAGCCAAGCTCGTCTGTCGGAGCAAGGTCAATCGATGATTGATTTGGCATCCACAACCTCGGTGTCTGCAAATGAATGGGACAATCCGATCGTGCTGGTTGACCACAAATCAGATGGCAAGGGAAAGCGACGGAGTGTCTTCTTTCGAGAGTGGGATGATGACGATGGTTAGATAGTAGATTGTCATAAGTAGAAATAGGATTCTTCCTTGATAAGTAGCTGGGGTTATTTTTAATGCTTTTCTAGCTTCCTTTCTTCGTCATCAAGAGCTCACGCTTGGTTGCACGCACTTTCATATATCTTTTAGTCAATGCGATACAACACCTTGCCCTTACTCTTGCCAGCCTCCAAATACAAATGACCCTCTGCAGCCTCTTCCAAGGGGAAGCATCTATCCACACTAACATTCAATTTACCCTCCTTCAACCAACCAAAGATTTCATCAGCTCTCGAGACCAACTCGGCTCTATCAACGGTATAATCCAACAATTTGGGACGAGTCACATACGCCGACTTTCCAATCAAACGAAGAACGGGAAAGGCAGGCACGGCTCCACTGGCATTACCAAAAGATATAAAGATACCGCGATGAGCCAACGAGTTGATACTAATATCCACAGTGGATTTTCCAATCCCATCAATGACAGCCTTGCATCCCTTTCCATCCGTCACTTCCATAACCCTCGCAACGATATCAACACTCTCGTAATCCTCATACGAGGCACCCTCCACTTCATCCAATACAATCAATTCATCGCACCCCAACGTCTTGGCAATATCGGACTTGCCCCTCGAACACGTCCCAATAACCTTAAACCCCCTCAGCTTGGCCATCTGCGCAGCCCATTGACAGGTACCCCCTCCCACACCGTGAATCAAACACCATTCGCCCTCCTTAATCAAATTGGCATGAGCACTCGTCGTCAAATAATGAGCCGTCAATCCCTGAACCACACACGAAGTGGCCACATCCAACCCTACTCCTTCTGGCACCGGAAGCAATTTCGAAGCCGGCACAGCCGTGTACTGTGCATAACTCCCAAAGACAGAATAGGCCACTTTATCCCCCAATTGAATACCTTGGGCTTTGGCCTCGTCCGATAAAGCGGCAACGATCCCCCCTCCTTCTTGTCCACCGATAAAGGGTAAATCTCGGGGATAGAGTCCCTTGCGGTGATAGGTGTCGATGAAGTTGATTCCCGCGTATTGGTTTTTGACAATGACCTGACCGGGTTGGAGGGAGGGTGTTGGATAGTCGGTTTCGAGTTTGAGGGCGTGGGCGTCACCTGTTTCTCGGACTACGGCTGCCTGTATTTGTATTTTGTTGTTGGTATTGTGAGTGTGTAAAGTAAGAATGTGTTGAGAATATGAATAGGAAAGAAGATGGATTCCAATGTATAGTTGTGCATAGACTTAAAATATGCCCAAAAGTCCATCTCTACACGTAACTATTGCTTGGTGCAAGCCGCTCGTCTTCGGGGGAGGAGCTCCAAACAAACATTATATACATTGGAATGAAACGAACCTTCATGGTGGCGGGTATAGATGACATGCATCGTGCGACTGCATGGTGGTTTGTGGTTGTGGCGGTTAGGATGCGGCGTGAGATGGATAGCATGGTTGTATTGTGGTGGGAGGTGTGCTCAGAGATTCGTGGGGGATTGTTTTAACTTGTAAGGGTATATCTTGTTAATCAGGATAAGATAAGTATTTACTAGTAAAGTCATATATATTACCTGTCGATTTTATCAGTTGTTACAAGGATTTCGTTTTCTCCTTGTCCTTTACCGCCTCAGCCAGTCAGCCAGTCAGCCAGTACCGCGGAATGCCCAGCAGATACCTCTAAGATGGAATCAGTTACGGGTTGAGCGTTCCCTACGGCTTGTGCCAATGAAAACAAGCGCCTGGAATAAGTACTTCGAGGACTCGTGCAAGACATTGACCAGATTACAGAGTAACTTTTCCGAGTTAGGATCAGTCTACACGATACTAAAACAATGCAATTTAATACC
>JALLPI010001437.1:0-10881 GCA_036939935.1 Cyclotella atomus
AATCAGATTCAGCTTTATCAAGGTCAGTTAGTGACATATTTCTGTTCTGTAAGCCATTAACGCAACTCTCATTATCGCATACGATTTTGATCTTTTATGCAGCCAATCGACAAGGTCTTGTAATCCAGCCATCTCACCTCTATGTGAGTTCATGTAGAGAGGATGCCATTGTCATTAACAAAGGAGCTTTTTGTGATGAGCCCTCGTCGTTCGTATGTTGTGATTCGCCAATTAAATGTTGCCTCACCACTAACTGGATCTACAGATGAGTCAGACGCAGCGATGATGTTCTCCGCTGTGTAGATGTAATCTGGGTTGTCCTTTGTTGCCTCGTCTATCTCTGCATCTTCTTCTGGTGTAATCATTTTGAAGAGATATGGGTGAGCGGGCTGAAGGTTATTACGGAGAGTTCTTATGCTTTCAGACGGGTGAGCTGCCAGGGGCAGCTGGTCACAAACTCCATCGTCGACGAAGTAGTTGGTGCCTGTTTTCTCACACAAACGTTGGAAGCCCTCAGTTTGTCGCTGGAAGAACTTTCTATTCGTACGATATTCGTTGTATTCAATGTGTCTCGTTGCGTTGATCCATTTCCCTAGTTTCCGATCAAGCAGGACATCACAGCGGATTAATGTGTGCTTATTCTTTTTGCAGAATGCCCGCTTCATCAATCGTCGGAAAACTGTCCACATTGATGCAGTTGGGGCAGGCTGTTGTGGCCATTTCAAAGTAGATTTTGCTCGCCATTTGCCATTCATTCGATTAGCCGGTATTTTGGTACCATCTATTGAAGCTATTTCAGCCAGGGTAATGATTCGAAGCCATTTCCGGCATAGATTCGCCTTAGTGGGGCAATATTGTGGAGAAAAAGGTGGGACTAACAACAATATTGGCCGTCCGTTAAGGAAATTATGTAGTTTAACTGATGCCAAACAACACGTTAAACTACAGGTTGACGTGTGTAATTAATAGATTATCGTGGCACATTCTGAAGTTTGACGTTAACCTGGAGAATAGCTGTATGGGGTTCAAGTTAACCTACAGAAAAACCATTTTCTAGTTTAACGGACCACTAATCTATAGTCTCAGTGAAAACTACAGAATAGCCGCAACAAAGCGGACAGATGATATTCTATTCTCTATAGCGAGACACAAAAGGTCTTGAAGTAACCTTTAATATACTCTAAGCAATAGATATAGTTAATCAATTGGTTGGCTCTTTGTGATCGTAGGAGGTATTAGTTATTAAATGAAAATAGCATGTGAATGTACAATACCGTACACCCAAACATTTACGCGGTGCGATTACATCCGAGTTGCATTTGACTGCCTGAGAGGTTTAGGACCAGACATCTGACATCCTACCTTACTCTATCGCGATTAAATGTCGACAGGAGTTAGAGAGAAACAGACATGTACATTATCCTCTGAATAAACGACCAAGTGGCCGCTTTTGTGCCTTGACGATCTTCTCCCGGAGTGACTTCACATAAGCATCGTCATCAGGTCGTCCCAAGCCAACAAAGATATCTAGTGCTTCTGTCCAGCAATCCAGAGCCAAATCTTTTTTCTTCATTGCCCAATGCAAACTGCCAAGCACAAACAAAGCGTTTGCTACACCTTCATCCAAATCGCTTCCCTTCGATTTGCGGATCCGTATGAAATTTTTGAAGCATGCCTCTCCTCTAACCCTGTCACCAATTTGGAACGCCAGAACTAGATGAAGGAAGTCATAATATAGAGTCAGCTCTGGTAAGTTAGGTCAAAATATGTCGGCATAGTCAGAAGGTCCTTACCTCCCATCTCGTATTGAAGAGATGCAACTCGGTCATCATCATGATCCAAGGAGCGTTCGTACAAAGACAGTGCTTCTTCGAACGTGCTCATTGATTCTCTGTACTCTCCGAGCCTATCTTTTGTCCTAGCTAAATCAATAAGCACAAGAGGCAAATGAGGATCGGACATGTCGTGCTCCTTCAAATGTCGAGCACATTCTTCGTAGAACAGTGCAGCATGCATATTTTCTTCTTTAGAAAAATGAAGATCAGCCAAAAGTCTCAATGTAGCAGATATCTTGAGAGGCTCGGACGAGATCTTACGTATGCGCAGTGCATCCCATAGAAGCATAAGAGCGCGGTCATAATCGCCCATTTTGCTACGGACAAAGCCTTCCATGTGCAGTGCATCACCGACAAGTGAATCATCCCATCCATAAAGTTGCCGCCGCACCTCCAAAACTACTTCAAAGCATGGGATAGAATCTTGATATAGATTTCTGTCAACGAGGAACTTCCCTGTACTAAACATTGCAGAGGAAAATGTTGATAGTCTTTCAGTTTCTTCCTGATTAGCCGGTTTTGACTCTTCACTGGACGAAGTACTGGATAAGACGGATTCCTCGTCACCAGCCTCAGATTGAAAGTTGTCATTACGATTGTCGCCAAACGAAGCAACTCGTCGAACAATATAGTGAATTGTATCCAAGTCAATATCCGCCGTGTTTTGAACCCTCTCTCGCAGCATCTCTCCTTCCTCCAAGGCAGTAACCAACTCTTCTAGGGTAGACTCCAATTCGGTGTTTTTCATATCAAGAGCAGCTTTGGATTGAACAAGTGCACCACGTAGCGTTTGGACTTCGGTTGATAGCTTGTTTATTTTGACCTTTGCAGCGTTCAACTCGGCATTCGATTCGTCTGAGCTTGCCCCGTTCTGCTGTCCATTTGCTTCTGGAGAAGTCATATCGTTATCAGCTGCATCCGACAGAGTTGTTAAGATTTCGTGAATCGACTCGTTTCTGCCAACACCCATTGCCTTGGATGGTGTTGCAGCCGAGAAAGCTTTGGCAGGGGTTTCCCCCATCATTTCAGAAGTTCGACGTATCTTATCTCTATCGGTTACAACCGCTTCCAGCTGCTCCGTCTTTTCTGCCAAATCTCGCTTTGCTTCTTTCAGAGACAGGCGAGTTTTCTCTAGCTCGGCTGTTAAATCTTTCATTGCAGTAGCATCAACCGGAGCTGGCAATTCATCCTGCACTCCTGACGTTGATTCTTTGCTGGAATCTTTTGACTTTGACCCGATTGCAAGATTTTGAGCCTCTTTACCACCTTTGATCAGTACCTGCAACAAATCAATAGGAAATCGTTCATTGTCAACTTTTCCTCCTCCGCTTTTAGACAGTCTCAACAATTCACCAGTAAGTGCCTCCACTTGATCTCGCAATGCATTGACCAGCTTGGAGTGAGGATCTACGTTCACTGTAGCCATATTCTGAATGTTCTTGGCACGGTTGGCGTAACGAAGGCAATTAAGACTCTCTTCAGCATTCTTATGAGATGGAGAAGCACAAGCAATCATGACTGTCAAAGAAGGTTGGTCAATATATCAAGTTGAACATGAGATAGGTACTAAGAAATCAAAGCATCGATAAACTTTGAATCTACTCACGTGTCTTGTGATTCCCTCCCAAACTACCTCTCAACAACCTCGTCAACTTTGAGTCCCTAAAAGGCACAAACTTGCTCTTATCCCCCGATCCCAACGCCGAGATAACATTCCCAAGAACCAACAACCCCTTATTAATATTAATCCCCTCCTTTAACCTCTGACCCTTGGCATGCGTCCTCTTGGCTCTCTCACACCCTGCCAAATCCACAAAATTAAATTTACTCCTTTGTACCACCACAGCCTCCTCTCCATCCTCACCCTCACTCCGTGTAATTTGCTCAATCATAACACACATTATAGCATGGGAACGCGAACTCTCGGCATTCATAGCCGTAGCACCCGTAACGCGTCGTAACATACCCCTTGTTAAACAAACCATTGCCTCTTGTGCCGATGATACGGGTACTTCAGTGGCACCGATGGCTTCAGAGTCTCCTGCTGAATCTCTGATTACTATTTTTTGAGTTGTGGATGTGGATAGGAGATCACGTATTTCTTCTCCGTACAGTTCGAGGAATTGGAGTTTGACTTGATATTCAAATCGTGTGTTGTTGTTATTGGTGGAAGAAGATTGTTGTCTGATTGGTGATTTGGATATGTTTATCGTTTCGTCTAAAATATCAGATTCTGTTTCTGATGCAGGATTACTATTGCTGTTGGTTGAATTGCGCTTTTGCTCCAAATCATGAAACAAATCACGCAATGCACGTGGTAATATGCCCACTGCATCGTGTTCTGGTGTATGCTTTTGGTTTTTGAAGAAGTCTGGGGAGGTGGCTGGACCTAAGGTAGTGTATGTTTTCCCTGAGGTGTTTGGTATTGAGAGATGAATGTACAGAAAAATATAATGATATGAGTATCACAGTTGGTAGGAAGCTTTCGATTAAATCAAGATGACACAATTCAACATCTTGCCAGCAAAACATCAAGTGCACACATCACACATGAATCGTACTTACCTGCACCAGTCTGCCCATAAGCCAAAGTAGTAGCATTATACCCCTCCAAACAACTATTCAAAAGAGGCACGACCACACTCTCATACAACTCCACCTGACTCACGCTCCCTCCGAAGCATTTGTCGAATGTGAACGTGTGTCCTTCTTTGTTGTGGTGGTGGATTTTGACGGCGTTGCCAATGTGTGAGGAGGAGGAGGAGGAGGAGGAGGAGGAGGAAGTGGGAGAAGAGGAGAAGACGTCGATGCAGGATTTGGATCCGGCCTCGAAGGGGAGGAAGGGACGGACTCGGACTGCTACTTGGATGTTGGTGGCCATTATTTTTGCTTGGATTTGATGCTGTCCGCAGATGTTTGGTTGGATCAATAGATTGAGCTTGGCTGATCTACTAAATAGACGCACAGTCAATTATCATTAGAGGGCAGGCATTAGTTGGTGTTGTAGTGTCTTCAGTTATTTTTTCAGTTGTGTTGTGTCGGAAAAAAACCGTTGGTTTAGGGGAAAGAGCTGTGCGCCCACAATGAATCATTGTTGCGTGTTGTACGTTCTCATATCTAGAGAGTTAGGCACTGTATCTTGACTATGGGTATAAAACCAAGTCTCCCATTTTTCCGCCAACACTGGCCCCCACCCCCCTCCACTGTCGTCGTCAACCTCATCCACTCTGATCCATGCCTCTCTATTGATCAGACTCGGCACACCTCCACGGCTAAGTAGCTGCCTCGTACGTCACCGAGGTGATAGATGAAGATAGGCTGAGGTCAGTGGTCCCTTTTCTCTCGGCGCGTCCGCGTCGATACGACGCTTCAATGTTGCTGATAGGAATTGGTCTACAGACTCGCCGCCGGGGATCAATCTTGTCAGTAATGTCATTATCATAGGCGTGATTATTCAACATCTTGAAAAAGTGTGCTGAAATCCATTTCAGAATGCCTTCTTGGCAGAAATGAGGAGATAACAATTATACAAAGATACGATGGCGTTTGATTTATGGGTCCTTTTCAGTTCGACTGAAAGTTATATGGCTTATTATTAACAAACTCGTTGGAAGGGATAGATAGATGAAGAGCCACCTGATGGTTACGTCAATCGGCAAAAAGAAGCCGTAGCACGGAGCTATCCAGTTTGGCAAGGGATCAAATGAAAATGTCATTGTTTGAAAATGGTAAGTCGTCTGCATTTAATCGATAATTACCAAGGCATATTCTAAAACACTTCTATTTTTGTCACAGAGGACTCAGGACTGAAAAATATGAATTTACTTCAGGAGACGGGCGCTTTATGAACTGTATTACTCCCACGAAACCAATAGTTTACCAGACTCAAATCAATTCAATCAGGGGGAGAGGTGATAATTATCGAGTCTTACTTGACTCTGGGCCTATATATTATAGCAGTCAGTTACGGCTCATAATATCTGTTGGTCGTTCGCCGATATACCGTATCAAGATATTAATATACGTGCAACCCAGCAACTCTATCCCAAGTACAAAAATGAAAGTGTTGGCTAAGAAGCTCCTAGTATTGGCTACATCTGTTTTCTGTAGCGGTGGCTACAGCCATGCCGACTCTCTCTCGGTGGATATCGCCGACGGCGGTCAGCGATTCGTATCATTTCCGGATATTTCGTTCGAGCAATCAATACTTAGGTTCCACGATGCAACTCCGTCGGTTACCATGGCCCGTTATGTTGGTATCTTGCAGAATGTGACGGATGAGCAGCTATCCATGTTCGAGGTGCAAGTCTTCTCTGCGGGAGTTAATGTTGCTGTTGGGAAGTATGCCGAGCAGTCTTCTACTCTTGTCGATGAGCTTGGAGTACCAAGACTTGCAACTGCTGCAATTGACGGTGATCTTGCAACCTTCTCACACACGGATTGTGATATGCCTTGGTGGATTGTTGACCTCGGCGAGTTTGTCCCGATTGACAACGTTACGATTGTGAATCGTTGGTGTGAAGATCCTAGTGATGCACCAGGCTGCCTTTGTAAATTGAGTGAGGCTTCGGTGTTCCTCATTGACGAGCACCTTTCGGTCGTTGATTACGAGGAGGTTGGCGATTCTTGTGGAGCACTTGAGTCAGTACATTTTGTGTCAACTCCAATACCGACACTCTCTCCCACATTCTCTACCACTGATCCAAGTGGTTTGACTTGTCCTTTGGCTCGCTATATCAAGATTGCGCAGACGACCGCTGAGCAATTGGCATTANCCAAGTGGTTTGACTTGTCCTTTGGCTCGCTATATCAAGATTGCGCAGACGACCGCTGAGCAATTGGCATTATATGAGGTCGAGGTTTACTCCGGAGGTGTAAATGTTGCCCTTGGAAAGTTCGCAGAGCAATCTTCCACCCTCATTGACGAAGGCAATATTCCCAGGCTTGCGACTGATGCTGTTGACGGCGACAGCTTGACCACGTTTTCTCACACTGACTGCTCTGATCTATGGTGGATGGTTGACCTTGGCGAGCTCTTCCCTGTTGAAAAGATTGTTATCAAGAATTACTGGTGCGAAGATCCTAGTGATGCACCTGGTTGTCTCTGCATGCTAAGTCATGCCAATCTGTCATTGTTGGATGCAGACAGCTTTGCTGTTACTGATGTTATGATTGGTGACACTTGTGGTGTGGAAGAACTGGTCTACAACTTCTGCGAGACTGACGCGCCTACTTTGAGCCCAACATTTTCTCCCACGGATCCCAGCGGCTTGAGTTGTCCTTTGACTCGTTATGTCAAGATTGAGCAGACGACTGATGAGCAATTGGCATTATATGAGGTCGAGGTTTACTCCGGAGGTGTAAATGTTGCCCTTGGAAAGTTCGCAGAGCAATCTTCCACCCTCATTGACGAAGGCAATATTCCCAGGCTTGCGACTGATGCTGTTGACGGCGACAGCTTGACCACGTTTTCTCACACTGACTGCTCTGATCTATGGTGGATGGTTGACCTTGGCGAGCTCTTCCCTGTTGAAAAGATTGTTATCAAGAATTACTGGTGCGAAGATCCTAGTGATGCACCTGGTTGTTTCTGCATGCTAAGTCATGCCAATCTAAAGTTGCTTGATGGAGCAGATGCTCTAGTTGACTCTGCGATGATTGGTGACACTTGTGGTGTGGAAGAACTGGTCTACAACTTCTGCGGATCTACTGAGGCTCCTGACTGCGCCCCGACCGCTCAGCCAACTGTATCGCCCACTGAATCACCTAGCGCTCCCCCTTCTGCATCACCATCTTTAAGCCCATCCGTTTCCCCCTCTTTGTCATCGACTGATCCTCAAGGTTTAACGTGTGATGTGTACCCAGAAGCAAGATATGTAAGGATCTCTCAAAATGTCACCACGGAACAGCTCGCTATGTTTGAAGTTCTCGTGTTCTCCAATGGCACGAATGTTGCTTTTGAGAAGCCCAGCAATCAGTCGTCTACGCTCATTGAAGGTTCTATTCCTAGATTTGCCTACTATGCCGTTGATGGTGATTATCTGGCTTATTCGCATACTGATTGTGATGATCCTTGGTGGATTGTTGATTTAGGATGCATGATTCCAATTGAGCTTGTAACAATTATGAATCGTTGGTGCGATGATCCAAGTGACCCAGCTGGATGTCTTTGTATGCTGAGCAATGCAACGCTGGAATTGCTTGACACTACTATGACTGTCGTGCAGACGAAGGAAATTGGTGATACATGTGGTGTGGAGGAACTTAGCTTCAATTTCTGTGTTGATGCCACGGAATCTCCTGACCGTGCTCCCACGGCCTCCCCAACTGCATCTCCTACTGAATTGGTCACTGCTGCCCCCAGCGCTTCCTCCTCCGGTGTATCAACCGAAGTGTCCACTGTATCTCCATCAAAGAAACCTACAGCACCCAGTTCGAGTCCAACAATCTCCCCAACTGAGCCCTTCAATCCGGACACGCTTCCGCCTACAGACGCTGCTCAGATCACTACTCAGGCACCAACTTCTGCTTTTGATCCATCTCCGCCTGCCCCAACGCCTATTGTTATTTCTATCCCTAGTTCGATGACGCTTGATAACTTTGTCGTGCCTGCGACTCAAGATGAATATGATGCTGTCGTTGGGATTCTAGAAGTCACACTTCAACAATCTATTGAGTCTCTTCTATCGGATGGTCAGTCGCTTTCTAATGTTAGCGTTACGTCCATTGGAGGTCAGACTGGAATTCGTCGTCGTTTCTTGGAGTCTACCGAGGTGGAATATACCATCGTGCTTGAGGACAGTTGTGGTACCGACTGTGACAATGCTGCATCCGGTCTATACGACTCGGTGACAAGTCAACTAGCTTCCCATGTCGATAGCGGAGCATTCGCTTCGGACCTCCAGTCTAACGCCTTGGCCAATGGAAATGCAGCTTCGTTGGTGAATGCCTCTGTGCAGACCCCAGTCTTTGATGCGTACCATGTCCAAAATGAGACTCCCGATGCTTCGACTGAAACTACTGTTACGACGCCTCCCACTTTGAGGCCCTCCAATCCTCCCGTTTCGCGCAACAGCCAGACCTTGCCTGCCGCTCAACCTAAGCCTACGTCTTCTGGTGGTAGACTGTCCAGTCACGTCATTTACACGATTGTCGGTGCTTTGGTGCTGCTTCTGATTATTTGAGGCAATGCTAGTTCACACTTAGTGTATAATTGATATTGTCATAAGTTTAAATGCTCGGTTACCTGCCCCCTGATTTTCACTTGCAATTCTCCTTATCTCTGACGATCATCTTGACACATTAACAAGCCATAAAGTGTTAACCATTACAGAAAGGTTCTACAGTCATCTGATCCTTTTCAATATGAACTAATCTTTTTGCCTTGCCGATGAGCAAAGGCATCTTGTTCATATTTCAATCCATTCACTGTTCAACGGTTACTTAAGACGAACAGAAGAAGAAGCTCTTACGAAACATTTGGTCTTCATCCATAGAGTTTGATCGATATGAACATATCGTGGCATAGTTCCGTAACAGCATTGAACCTCGTGATATCAAACATAGCACATTGTGAATGATAACCTTCACCCGGCCCTATTGTAGTGGGATCGTAATCCTTCCTTCACAAAAAGAATGATGCTCAAGGAGTCAGTGGTGAATCTAATTAATGTGTCTCTAGAGAGCTCCAACATCTCTTTGAGATCTGTTGTCAGTTGTCAGTCATCTGTTTGTCATTGTAGCACTTACTTACGTGTAGGTTGGATCAAGAGTCTGTCTCATCTGTGAAGTTTGACAGTGGCAAAATCCAATTTGATACATATCATTGAAACATCTTGTTTCCTCATTATGATCTTATTCATGATGAACCATTCAATCTCTAATGTATTAGCCCATCCTGAACATATGTCTTGAAATTACATT
The DNA here is from genome assembly GCA_036939935.1 of Cyclotella atomus. NCBI lineage: Eukaryota > Bacillariophyta > Thalassiosirophyceae > Thalassiosirales > Thalassiosiraceae > Cyclotella > Cyclotella atomus. The sequence goes on from JALLPI010001437.1 coordinate 9,759, forward strand.
CTCATTGTCACAGCACAATTTGGGGTAATGGCAGGTTGAGTGCAGTGCCGGTTGCAGAAGGACTTGAAATTAGATTACTTCTGGTAGAAGAGAGTGAGCACAATGTTGTTATGGTAACCTCTGTGTCAGCAGGATTGAGCGCAAATGTAACATCACCCATTGAGGTATCAGGAGCTGGTTTTGCATTGTCTCATTACCAAACAAAAAATGTGAAAATGTTTGGCAGAAGTCAGTGTAATAAAATGACTGCAAGCAGAAACAAGACCAGTTTTGGCTCAGGCTTAGAGAAAAAGTGCTTAACTACTCATCCACGCCAGCCCAAAAACCTCAATGACACCTGACAAAAGTCATGGAAAGGATCAGCAGCAACAGATGTGGTGGCATGAGTGCAAACAGGACCAGTGTTGGCTCAAATTTGATAGCAAAGTGCTGAACTTCTCATCCACACCAGCCCAAAAAAGTGACATGACATGGCACTGATGGGGTACCAGGAGCTGGTTTCACACTGCAACATGACTCAATGACACCTGACAAAAGTCATGGAAAGGATCAGCAGCAACAGATGTGGTGGCATGAGTGCAAACAGGACCAGTGTTGGCTCAAATTTGGTAGCAAAGTGCTTAATTTCTCATCCACACCAACCCAAAAAGTGACATGACTTGGCACTGATGGGGTACCAGGAGCTGGTTTCACACTGCAACATGACTCAATGACACCTGACAAAAGTCATGGAAAGGATCAGCAGCAACAGATGTGGTGGCATGAGTGCAAACAGGACCAGTGTTGGCTCAAATTTGGTAGCAAAGTGCTGAACTTCTCATCCACGCCAGCCCAAAAAGTGACATGACATGGCAATGATGGGGTACCAGGAGCTGGTTTTGCACTGCAATCTACCACACCTTTGTTCCATTGCCAACAACACAGATGTCACGGTACACCATTTTTCATTGAGCGTGAATATGAATAGCATGTTACCTCAACAACTCAGTCTCAGCCTGATATTAATTGATACAAGTAACAAACATAGTTTATTGATTTTTCTGTGTTTATTAGGGTTACTTATAATAAGTGAGTTGAGATTCTTATGTTCAATGTGGAAGCAAGACATGTTATCTTCTCACCA
>JALLPI010001438.1:0-11604 GCA_036939935.1 Cyclotella atomus
ACCGCCACCCTCCGACAAGAAGAAATCGAACATTCGCGAAATTCACAGCGAAGGGCCCAAACTGGACTTTGCTGCGCCATCACCCATGTATATTCCCGAGACCAAATCCGTCTCTTCATCCATCGAGTCATCGCCAATGCTAGAACAATTCAAGGTAACAGCCGAAGTTACCGTGTCCAAAATCTTCCCAGCGGGGTTTGCATGGCAATCTTCTTCTATTTTGGCCGATCAATTTTTGGGATATGCTCCTGATACCGTGGGATTTGCACTTACCACCGGAGCGGGTGATGCTCTAGGTGTGTTCGCCGGTCATTGCGCCTACTTCTTTGCCAAAAAGCAAGTTCTTGATGCGGATGGGAGCGATGGTAAAGCTTCTATTGATACGGAGAAGGAGATCCAGACCGGTGTGTTGTTGGGATCTGCTGCCTTCTTTTCGGGTACGGCATGGCAGCCTTTGGTAAATGCATTGCAGGGTATGGACCTTCCGTTCTATCAAGTGTTTGGTGGTACGTGGGTGGGATGTGCTACTGCCTTTTACTTTGGATTACGTACGGCTCGTACTGTGCTCAGTGGTCCTTTGAAGCATGTGCATTATCCGTCGTTTGAGAATTCAAGGACTGACAAGAGCTTGAGTTTGGCTATTGGTGGTGCTACGGGATTCTTTGTTGGTACCGATACTGCCTATTTGCCTGCTGAGAACTTTTTGATCGGTGCTGTTGGCATTCATGAGGGTATGTCTGCAGGTACTGGATGTGTCCTTGCTGGTAAGTTTTGGTTGTCTACTGTCGCACTTTGAAGATTTGAATATGATATATGAGAACAGAGGACATACCATGTACTAATGTTATCATGACTTACTGATCATTCCAGGTACATCTACCTCTCTTGGCTTCTTGGCTGCCCAAACTACACTCAATACAATCTATCCAAGTGGGAGGTTTTGGAATGACGGAAAGTAAATCAGTCAGAAAGCAACAATTTTGCAGTTTTGGTTACCATCCTTATGTGCAGATGTGAAGTCCCGTGATCTGACCTACGTTTACGGCGCCACCGGCAGTTTTGATGCCTTCGTGTAGAGAAGTTTTGATAATTTTGTACCTGCATCCTGTGATGGCTGTGGAATTTTGCAAGACCCTTTGACTTTGGTCTTTCTGTTACGATTGTGTTCATGAATAACTATACTATAAAATATTACATTTATTTATCTTGGTGTGATTTGGAGTTGCATGGTTCAGCAAACTTATTTTCCTCTCTAGAGTGCCACAAGTTGGTAGGATGCTGTAGGATGTAATCCAGCAGACTGCGCTCGATCACTTCTTCTTCTTAGACGATGAACCATTTGTCCCTTCAGCTCGCAGCTTCCGCCGCTCTAACACACGTTCTCTCCCACTTACTACATCTTTACTCTCATTGACAAGATTGTCTGACTCTAATATCTTTAGAATTGCATTATTCACTTGGACCACTAACGTACATCCAAATCCATACGCGGATAGTGGAGTCCATTCTAATTTCAGTATCAGTAGTTGGCCAATTGCATAGGAGGCAGATGTTAGTAACAACAGATGGCATATCCGTTGAGGTGATAGGTTAACTTTCATCTTATCGATTTGCGTACATATTCCAATTGGTGTGTGACTGATGGGTTGTAGGTGTGGTGAGGTTGCGAGGGGCAGGTGGGAGGTTTGCTAAGAAAGGCTGTGAACTGTGTGTGGTGTGTGGGAGAATCTGAATCGGATGGAATCCAAAAAAGAAAACGAGAAGCACCGGTCAGGAAGCGCAGCGGATTATTTGAAGTATGAAGTTTTTCAAGAGGAAGGAACGCAAAGGGCAGGCCCTTTGCGTCCNCAAACGTTTGCAAACGCCCAAAAACCGACTTCCTTCGGGGTGCCAGCGGCTCAACCAGTACAAAATAATCCGGTATGGTACAACGGCAGTACGGATGACGGCGCGAGAGAGGCCGTCACCACAGTCGATACAAGAGATACCAGTGCCCAGTGGCTGTGATCGAAGAAGGCGATCGACCACAGATCGAGCCATCTAATTATCTTCAGCAGCAACGGTGGCAGCAGCAGCAGGCAGCGAACTTTGTAGTATTCTTCCGTCTTACCATCTTCAGCAGAGTATGGCATAAGAAGGTTTCGTTGAACAACGCAGAAGAAATCTGCCAGTTCGTTCAAACGAACGATGTCAAAACATTTCATATAAGATGCTTCGTCAGAATAATGCGACGCTACTGAACGGCATGAGTATGGAATTCTACTAGCTTGGACTCCCGTGATGGATGGTTGACTTTGGGCCGAACAGTTAGCGGTTCGAAAATTCTCACTAATGTACTATCCAAATGGAGTGGTCTTCTGGCCTATCCTATTATCCCGGATGTGATATCAAAGAAAACTCTGAAGAATGGCTTGACGAGTTTCTACATGGCTTTGTTAACAACACATCGGTTGGGACGTTTGAGGTGAACTTTGCACTATTTCCATCTGATGAATCTGTTGTCCCTGTATTCGACCTAGATCATATTGTACAGAACCTGAAGGGGTTGAAAAGTCTAAAGATTTACTCATCAAGGCATGACATGGGACCTAATCAAGTCCAGATGATTACAACAGCACTAGTAAACACTCCTGTGATATTTCTCGATATACACGCGTGCGAGTTCGATGGCAATGGGTTCGAACAGGTAATATCGTCTTGTCTCAACGTGAAAGAACTTGCGGTGGAATGTCCACAAAATGATGCCCAGGTTGAAGTATTGCATTCATTGCTTCGAAACCCAACAGCACAGCTGATTGCGCTGGATCTTGGGCGATCAAATCTTACTCAGAGCGAGATACCCATGGTCATGAAAACCGTGGTAGGTAACAAGACAGCAAAAACATTGATCATTTCAGGTTACAACGTCGAAAAAGACATTAGTGATTTCGAAGACGAATGTGATGTAAGTGTCCAACGTCTAAAGCTGGAGCCACTTTGTTCATTGGACATCTCAAGCATTGAGAGTATCTGCAACTCTGATCACACACTTGTGGAAATCTACACTCGTGCTCTGATGAGAGAGTATGGTTTTGACTATCACGTTGATCCAAAGCTGCCTGAGTTTGTCAGAGATTGGCTTGAGCTAAACAAAGGCACACACAAAAACAAAGTGATTCGTCAAAAGATTCTCAAGTATTACTTTGTGAATGATTTTGATGTAAATCCATTTGCTGTCATGCCAGTTTCACTCCTTCCCGAAGTGATGACTTTGCTTTCCGACGAGTCAGTCAGGAATCATAATGCCTTGTTCAGGCTTGTCAAGAACATTCCTGATCTTTGCAACATGCTGGTGAGAATGAGTGCTCACGAAAGAGGAACTTCTCGGAAGTTGATGCGGATGCAAAATAATTCTATGTACCAAGATGTCACAGCCTCTGTGTGATCTAGTTGCGTGGTACACATTTTAGAGATGCATTTCATATCAGTATATGTTCGATACTTTCACAAGTTACTATATTCCGTGCAAGACATTGTGTCAAACACAACCAATCCAGTGTATGACAATCTAACTTCACGGTCATTATAACTATCAATCTTGACTTGAATATTCGACGGTCTACCCATTGCACTACCTTGATTTATAGAGTAAATATTGTTGCATGTATGACCTCTTGCATGCAAACTCACTGCCAGAGCACCTGCAGCTATTCCTGTGGCAGGGTCTTCGGCATATCCAGATGCCCTAGGAAATTGTCTGCCTTCGTAATGTGTACTGTCTTTGCATTGAGAGTATAGATATACACCCGTAGAGTTGATGGAATCACACAAAGCACGAAATTTGTCTGGATCTTTTGGAGCTGATGCAGCATTCATTTGCTCTACCGATTTGATTGGAATCAGTGTCTTTGGTCGAGCCACAGATGAATTGATATATACAGGTAAATTATTGCAGCCTGTCAACAAATCATTTGAGTCTAATCCCAACTCATTCATTATGATGCCCACAGAAGGTGCACCTGGCATTTGATTGCAGTCAGATTCTTCATGGTGTACACGCATAACCAAATCAACTTTGTCCCCGCAAACTCTAGAATCAAAGCGTGAACTGTCACCAGTTACAAACGGTACCATCAATTGTGATGTATCAATGTTAGAATTCAGTGAATTGCTTGCGATCAATGACTCCTTATTTGCAACAAATGCTGATGCGCCTATTGCAGCGTGTCCGCAGAAACTAACCTCATCGCCTGAAGGCATGAAGAAACGAAATTGGTGCATCTCGATATCAGCAGTATGGGGCTCGATAATTACGCTTTCCCAATCACATGACTTAGCCAATGCAGTCCTCTCGATTGAAGTCAGCGCAGATGATGTAGATTTATCATCATTAAGAGGGTAAAATATTGTCACTGGATTTCCTCCATCTTGTTCAAGTCCTTTTGCAATCTCATCCCATGTCGAACGTCTGCTTACATTTCCACTGCGAGGTGATACGAATGCCCGTGCTGATACGCTCAGTATTCTCCTGTGTGCCATAGGAGCGGCTGCCACACTTTGATCTCTTGTGTTAAGAGGACCGGGGACGGGGCACCGCCAACCACCAATAAAGAGCCACGCTTTAGAATTTTGGGGAAGGTCCAAACTTTTCGTTGTTGAGGATGTTTGATAGAAATCTTTTACAGGCTCGAGCTGAGTTCAAAATGATCTTTTACCATAGTGCAAGGAAACGGTTAACATAGTTCAGACCCAATCAAGCGTCAACACGTCGTTTGATGTTAGATGTTTTGGTTGACATGGCCTTCTTCTTCTCTTTGTCGTGTAAACACCTCATTATCGTTTGACACCCCCTACCTTTCTAACAAAAAATACACTTCCTATCATCATTTTTATTGATTATATCAAACAATAAATCAGTATCTTTAAGATTCTAAAAGGTATTTTGAATTACCCATCACGCTTTTGCGCCGTGAAGACACCAAGACCCGATCCCATCACCTCCGCTCTTTACAAACGAGAGCCCCTACACTATGACATAAATCAGAATCCAATACAATCAATAAACTTATCGGGCAACATCATGTCAACCGACTGCCTCAATAAGCTGCCAAGCCGACTGAACACCGCTCATCATCGCGATGGCTTATTTGCAAATATCCGACGGGGACCTAGATACAGAGAAGACTTTGTGAATGTCACCCGTGGTCTCAATAACAACACTGTATCGTTTAACTTACACTATCGAATTTATAATCCATCTCATCTTCACTCGAGTGACTCGCCGCCTCTACTTGTTGTACACGGAGGGCCGTAAGTTTTGACCTATCGCTGTTCAGTGCTTCAGATGATATGTTCATGTCATTCTCATCGTTCGTGTTCTTGCATGATAGATCTCTACCATCCGACTACTTGTACCCGCTGGCTCATCAGCTCCCCAAAACACGGTCGATCATATTTTATGATCAACTCGGCTGTGGCAAAAGTACCAACTGCAACCATGACGATGAGAAGTTGTAAGTATCTAATCATGACTTTTTCATACACGGCAACGACCTGAAGCCACTGTTCCTCAACACAGATGTTCAAATGATGATTCAGGTACTCAATAGAAGACTCAGTTCAAGACTTGGACACATTGATAACCGTACTTGGTCTAAACAAATTTCATATCTTAGGCCACTCGTTCGGTGGCATTTTGGCATATGAATACATGAAGTACAAACTGGCACATCCATATTCTTCATTGGCCCAGTGTCGGTCTCTCATCCTTGCCAATTCCCCGTGCAACATGAAGATTAGTCTAGAAGAGAGCTGCCGTCTCGAGAAAGAGATCACCCATGAACTGGCAGATATGTCGATTCCACAAGAAAAGTCTATAAGAGAGGTGCTACGAAGTCGTCATGAATGCAGAACAACAGTAACTCCTGCACCTTTAGCTAATGCTATTGAGCACAGAGGAAGGTCTGCTTCTTGGTCTGGCCCAGAAGCTGTAAGTGACTATGTGGCTTTGCCATGTGCACATTCTCCCACCTGCTGCATGGAGCAAGCGATCAACCAACTTCCACCTGTACTCTTGATCCGAGGCGAATTCGACTTCATAACAGAGAAATGCATTGCTGGTTGGAGAAAGATCTTTGATCACAACTCATCAAGAGGCGCTGCTTATAGAGAAGAGGTTATGAAGAACTGTGCTCATTACTGCCATCTTGAGGATGAGAACACATTTGCTGAGCTTGTGAAGAACCACCTATTTATCAATGACTACTAACATATGTTACACTATTATCTTACAAACTTGGCGCCCGGTAAAAGATGAGTCTGTTCATCTTTTCTTTCTTGTGGCTTCACTGTGACATCCTTTGTTGCACTGTCATCAGATGAGCACTTTTCAGCCACAATCAAAATGATCATGCCAATTAAAACTATCACACCCATGCTGCCGTACATTGCCCGTGGACCCAGAGCTTCTTGCACCCAGCCAGCAACAAACAGGCCCACTACAACGCCAAAGTAACTGATCAATATCAGAATTCCTTGACCACTCGCTTCGTAGCCTTTTGGCATTATCCTCGCTACGAACTCAACCGAACCAACTTTTTGGCAGGCATATGTAAATCCGTGAAGTGTTTCAAGTATTAAGATCATACCCATGTGGCCTTTCGGAACTATTGTGTATCCAAAAACTCTTATAACATATGCTCCACCGGCAATCAGAAGCATTTTTCCAGGACCATAGCATTTTAAGAGTTCTGGTGCGTAATGGAAACACGGGATCTCCATAAACACAGTGAATACAACAGTCAAACCATTCATTGAATCCGTAGAACCTAGCATGGCAAAGAATATGAACGCCAGATTGTCAACCACAGAGATACCGCTTGCCAGAAGAAATAGAAAAACACAGAAAGCTATCCCATAGCCTGTTTTACATAACAAAATGAATAGCTCTCTAGTTGGAATAATGTCTGATTCCTTGGGATTTTCTGTACTATTCAGTCCACTGTTGTGGCTTGCATCCAACGACTGGTATGTTGTCTTGTTTTCACTCGCATTAGCCTTAGATGCAAATGCTCCGGTTGAATCTCTCGCCAAACCCCAAATGTAAACACCTATCACCAAGTATGACGTGATTGTACTTAATATCACCATGAAGTACATGAAGCCAAATCCATATTTATCAATGCCAACTCCATTGACAAGACTCCCAATACCCCAAAACATTGCACCCCACATCCTTTCTTTCCCAAATTCGGCCTGCGTAGCGTCCTCCATTGCATCCAGGTGAGCCAATGCAAGTCCATCTAATGCTGGTGCGCAGATCGCCATTGATATTGCATAGATGAATCTCATTAGCACGTGCCAAAGAAGCAGGTAGTCCCAGGGAGTAGTGCTATCACCATTTGGTGTTGCGTGTATTATTGTTTCGGTATATCCAAGGCAATCGGGTAATGCATGTCCCAAGAATGCAAATGTACCAAGCGTCGTAGATAAAGCTATCACTAACAATCTACCATGTCCCCATTGTGACGACTTTCTTTCAGCTCTATCGGCTAACGAACCACCCCAGCCAGCAAGGGCTGCTACAATTCCATACTGTATTGATAGCGTCACGCCGATCAGGCTGTCTGTAAATTTGGGCGACAGTGTTTGAAGCAGGGGAGCGATGAACTTTCCTACGGTTACTGTGTTCCAGACGAATAGACTGCAATATAAGATTCTTGGTCGAAAGGCCGCTATCTTTTTGGTGCTGTTTGGTGGACTGCTGGCATAATTGATGATCTCTTCCGCCATGATCTAAGATCAAAGACCTCACCTCTTCTATGAGGTGTGTACATCTGAGCTCAATAGCGAGACATATTCTAAAGTGATAATCCATCGGGCGGTACATGAGATCAAACGTACAAAGATATTCCCGCCGATCCTACTTGATATGATTATACTGCCGCCAGCGCCGGCCCTGTCATGAGCTGCTCTATCATGGGACCTTTTTGATGGCACATGCACGTTACTCTCGAACAACGATTTCGTACTTGTTATTCATTGCAGCTCTAAGCTTGGTCACTGCACTGCGCATCCTAACATCAATCAAAAACATGATCAACTTCACATCGTTCGCATCTGCTGCCTTCCACATGCCGAAGGTAGGGCTCGGAACACTGGGTATAGCACCATCCGAAGCAAAGCCTGTAATCAACGAGGCATTATCCATGGGGTACAGATTATTTGATTGTGCTCCCGTGTACTTTAACGAAAAAGAGTTGGGAGATGCATTTCACGAGACTACGAGTGGGGTGCCTAGGACTGACGTTTTCATAACATCGAAATTGGCTAGTCCTTTTCATCGATCAGAGCATGTTGAGCCTGCTTTGAGAAAGACTTTAAATGGTGAGTTTGCGCTACTTACATGATGATGTGATGAACTTCGTAGCTTACAATAGAGTATATTGTTATCACGTATCTTTCCACTTGTACCGAGCAGACTTGAGAATTGGATATCTTGATCTATTCCTCATACATTGGCCAGTGGTGAGTGATCTGGGTTGCTTACATCCTTTACACATTGTTCAGAACGTCACTTACTAAAATGCAATGCTCGCATCAGGCTTTTAAATACGTTGACTTTGATCCGTCTTCGAGAGGTTGGCCTAATGAAGGTAAGCCTCGTCAGTAAAGTTGAACACGCCGCAGGATGATTTTCTAATAAATTGGTTTGCACTTGTAGAAATTGATGAATCTGAAGGAGGTGCTAGAATCGATAACAATGTTTCTATCCGAGATACTTGGACTGGTGAGTTTTGTCTTTGATGAACATTAATAGATCTTACAAACGTCAGATATGTACTTAACATATTCGCTATCATAACTTTAGCAATGGAAAAATTGGTAGATGAAGGACTTGTAAAACATATTGGAGTGGCCAATTTCCCTGTCATGCTGCTTCATGACTTGTTAAGCTATGCTCGAATCAAGCCTGTGGTCAATCAAGTAGAAATACACCCATACAATCAACAGCCAAAATTAGTTGCATTTTGCAAATCTCGTGGTATACATGTCCAGGCGTACTCTCCTCTTGGCTTGCCAAGTTACAAAGAAGCAGGCGAAGTGGATGTATTATCTGATCCAGTACTGAACGAAATAGCAGCAGGACATGGAATTACAGTTGCACAGCTGTGTTTGCAGTGGTCATTACAGAGGGGCATCTATACAATAGTGAAAAGCTCGAAGAGGAACCATCTTGAGGAGAACTTGATGGTAGGACATAAAAATGAATTTGCAAACAATCCAATCCAATTGAGTCAAGACGAGATGAACCGCATAGCTACACTGGATCGTAATCTACGCTTCACGCGCCCAGGAGATTGGTGGAATGATCCAATCATGCCCGTGTTTAATTAGGATGTATTTGCTCTGAACTAATTCATTGGTAATGAAGTCTGATACACCCTCACAAATCGATCACAATTTGGAGGATTTGCCAGATTCTGTTCGGAACTCATTCTGATCTTAGTTTAATGTACAATCTAGTGCAATCGTTGACGACATTATCTCATCTCTTTAAGAGTGTCAGCAATTTCCATTAACCTTTTTCCCTGTTCCTACTCAAACTCAAACAGACACATCCAAGTATTCGTCATCCCCTCCAATCAAATCTTCAGCATCGAACAACTCCAACTTATCAGGATCCTTCTCCTTCCTCTTCAGTTCAACACCTGCGATCCTTGCCACCTCCAACAAATCGGCTGCCTTCTTATTACGAATTGTCTTCCTCTCGGCATTGACACGCTGCATGAATTGACCACGATCTTCAATTTCATAAGAGTCGTAGATTGGAGAGCCGTTGACTCCCCCAAATTCCGCATTGGATACAGATCGTTCTTGGTTGTTTCCCCAGCCTCCAGCCATTTGTAGTGGGGTGCAGGTGGACCGACATTGTCTTGTGTAGGTGAAGGCAGCAACTTGTGAGCAACACAGTGCGGCTGTAACGAAGGCGTTGATCTGAATTCTGATGGGCATGCTTATCGTATCCTCTCTGTCTGCTGATTAGTGTGCTTATCGCGATGCTTTTGTGAGTTCTTTGTGTTCGAGTTCCTCGCGGATGGCAGAGGACAGAGGACGGAGGAAGAGGGAAGGAGGAGGCGTGAAAGGAAAGAGGACCGAAAGGTATAAGTGACGTGGGCCTGCGTGGGCTTTCCGTGCCAGTGATAGTACCTTGACCTTTATCTCTAGTTCCTAGTAGAGGGAAATGGAGAGCTCATCCAAGCTCATCAAACATCAAAAATGATACAAATGATATGAAGCTTTGTACCTACACCACAGTGGTCTGCTTTTTGTGTGGTTGTGCGTGTCTGTGCGTAAAATTACTTCAATCCTACCATTGCAATTCCTCTGGGTGCTCGTCAAAGCTATCAGTGTTCCATTTTACTTCATCAGATCCATAACGGAGCAATTCTTCGTATTTTTCGTGAGACAACCAGTTCATTGACCCACTATCCAAACATCTTTCTATCAATGGCTGTAATGCTTCGTCTAACTCATCCTCGTCTCGGGAAGAATGTAGTACAATATTCACAGCTGGGTGTTGCAGTGCAAATTTGATACAATCGGTTGTTGTTGGAGGTGTCATTGTTTCCGTATCAAAGTCAACTAAATGTTTGGTCTGCAAACGATTCCATCTAGTAGTAGTAACAATGATAGGTATGTCATTGTTCAAAGCGTTTCGAAATGACACTGACTCGGCGGCCTTCTTATGACAAATATAGTATCTTAGCATGATAGCATCTAGAGCGGATAGCAGTTCGATTTTTGAGTTAGCCAAGGCTGCACCAGTGAAATGAAAATGTGAATGAGTAGATGCAATAATGTATCGAATTGTTCCCTCTTTTACTAACATTCGAAGATGTTGTATTGCAGACTCGAGTTCGGACCCCAGTTTTGATTGCGTTACTTTGCATTGAGGTGATGATGAATTGTCGCGTAGGTTGATTCTTTCCAGCTCTTCTGGGCAAACGTACTCGAGTACAATGCGTCTAGATATGTCCCGCCGCTAAACATTAATGCATCGTCCACACGTTGGTCTATATCACATATCCTACGATCACTTCCACCAGACGCAATAAATACATCTTCGCGATCTACTATAAATGAGCTGGTGTCGGTGAAAGATATAGAAATGCTGGATATCTATGTGGATTGTACTAGAATCATCGCGATATTTCAGCGGCAGCGAACTTGGCTGCACAGATCTTGCAGCTCCACCAAGTGCGTAAATGCATAGAGGTTCACCGGAGGCTGTTGTCAGTCTAGATGTATTCATTGATACATCGGAATTGGAAGATGCCATGCCATCATCTTGAGGATGATTTTGATTCTCAATGCTGAGCGGGATACAAGTTTCTCTGCGCAGAAATACATGCTTGCCGCAGAAGGCAAAGCTCGTATTAACGAGATGGATTATCACTGCAATCCCAGTAGAGATATGAACTGAAATCATCACTACGGCATGTAGCGTGATGGTAAGAAGAGTGTGTGTGGTCACTACGTACTGTTAAGAGCTATCTATCTAACTCCCAGGCGGCCAAAAAGCAAAGAAGTTCCAGAAAATGGCGGGACTCCCGTGCGTGGAGA
>JALLPI010001442.1:0-10619 GCA_036939935.1 Cyclotella atomus
ACAGTACACAGCGCGGACAAGGCGCCACAGGTTATTATGCACACAGTGCAGAATACAGAATACTATCTCTATCTCTCTCTCTCTCTTTCTGACTCATTCCCGCCAAATTTTGAGTTCTTGCTTCTTGCATTCAAAATGATGATGAACCAATGCCGTTATTTTCATTACGTGCACAAATCCAAGACACAAAAACGATGAGCACCCGCCGCAGCACCAGAAGCACACGCAGCACTGCTGTACTCGTGGATTCTATCGAGTCTCCTGTAGCCAAGGCCAAGAAGACGGGTAACAATGAAGAGACCGAAGAAGAAGCTTCCAAAACATTTACATTCGACAACGTCACCTTCTACGCAACCTACGTAGAAATGGTTGCAGCCAAACGCCAACGCAATCAAAACATGCTCATCTCCTCCGGACTACTCGACGCCAAAGCTGCAGTCGATGCATCGGCAGCGGCCTCTCGGGCCACTGCGTCATCTCGTGGCATTAAACGTTCGAGCACCAAAGAAGTTGTGAACTTACCACGTCGCAAATCTGGACGGTTGGCTGGACAAACTGCCCCCAATTTGTATGTCGAAGATGAATCAGGTGGTAGAATCGTCACCAGTGGAATTGACAACGAAGAAGCTGTGGATTACGAGCCTCAACATTACAAAGACAGGATTAATGACGGTTCCCCCCTTTCTATTGAACAGGCTGTGAACAATTGCGAATCAAAATGGATCAATGATGACGGCACCACACTAGAATCTACCAATCAATTTGTGGACATCTTGAAGAATGTAGTGCAAAACTACAAACCGTCTCGTAATGCAAGTCCAACGACTGTAACTCACAATCTGCTAAGAGATGCGGATACCCTATCCTTGGATGATGAAGCTAATGTTGCCAAAGTCGTACCCGATCGAATCTACAGTGTGGCATGTCACCCATCCACTTCTCATTTGGTAGTCTGCGCAGGTGATAAGCAAGGCTACCTCGGTTTATGGAATGTAGACCAATATTCACCTGAGAAAGATACTACTACCGAGGGTACTGTAAACAAAAAGGGCAAGATTTCATCCACTGACGGAGTGCATTTGTTCAAACCTCATTCACGTCCCATTTCTACATTGGCATGGAATGAATCCGGTTCCAAGTTGTTAAGTTGTTCTTATGATGGTACGGTGAGAGCTTTTGATGTGGAGAAGCAAGTTTTTCAGGAGATTTTCGCCACCTATGATGATAGTGAGATGTTCAAAGATAAGATTGGATATGGGTTGGACAATGGGTATAAGAGCTGGGTTCAGTGTATGGTGAGTTTAATCTTGTAAATGGTTGCATTTTATCTGTATGTGTGACGATGCAATTTCACTCTACTTTCAACTGAACAGGAATTGGATCGTAAGCATGGGAGTGACGGAGACTGCTTCTTCTTGTCAACTAGTGAAGGGACCGTTATGCATATTGACTTACGAACTAAAGGAGAAGTTACGTTTGATCAAGCACTGAGTGAGAAAAAGATCAATACTGTCAGGTGAGAGAAGCTTCAAAGTATTTTAGTTTCGTGTATAGAAGTTGTGTATCCATGCTAACAACTTCCTGTTGATTAGTCTTCATCCCAACGGCTTCACCATGGCAACAGCAGGGCTAGACACTACAGTAAAACTCTGGGATGTTAGGAAACTAAAAACGTCCACCAAAATACCCAACCCAGTTGCCACCCAAAATGCAGGCAAAAGCGTCAACAGTGCATTCTTCTCACCCAGTGGAAAGAGAATTATCACCACTACTATGTCCAACACTCTTGACATTTTAGAGGATGCACATCTGGCGAGTGGTCTAATTACCAAACCTGCATCCCGTATTCGACACGATAATCACACAGGTAGATGGCTCTGTACGTTCATGGCCAGGTGGCACCCGTCCATGTCGGAAGAATGTTTTGTTGTCGGTAGTATGCAGCAGCCTCGTACTGTGGAAGTATTTAGTGGTGATGGGAGGTTGATTCGAGGTATTCAGGGTGATAGTTTGACAGCTGTGGCTAGTAGGTGCTGCTTCCATCCTAATGCGGATAGGTTGATTGTGGTTGGTGGTAATTCAAGTGGAAGAGTCACGGTGGCTCGTTAGTGGCTCGATTGTTGATGTCTCTTGTGTTTGGTTGTGTTTCATATGAATACTGGTGAAGCAGTTAATGTTTGATAGCTGCGCATATTAATATGTAGTTGAGTTAACAACGTTTGATGCGAAAGAAACATCTATTATCTTTTAGACTACACACTCTTTAGCGACCAAAACAAAACAACTAGAAAGACCATTAAGGAGAAAGGAACTCTTGGTAACCACGCCCAAACATTGGCCTTCTTTGTGAGCTCAAACTTCAGGTGTAGCTTGCTAACTTGTACGAATTCACTATCTTCGCAAACAAAGTATTTTCCTTCCTGGCGAGAAATTCGTTTGTCAAAATCTGTATCATCTTCAGGTGGCTTTATAATCGTCGCTTCAAACACTGGCAGACATTTAATGTCGTATGTATCCAATGGGTCCAGCTTTGATACATTCACATTGGTGTATGCAAGTAAATGCAGCAATGACTCGTGTTCAAATGCATACGATAAAACTCGTGATGGGCGTTCTGTCGCCATGATTGCAAAACCTTCGGCTACCTGCCTTGATGAGCTGAGGTAGACTCCCTCACCCAACATTGCTCCATTCTGACTAAGAGCTTTGTTGTAGGATAGATTCTGCAATCCATGGTTAAGTATAGACCATGCTGATTCGATTTTGGTTCCATGAAATGTCTGGATTGTGCCGTATTTGATTGCATGCCTTGTGAATGATGGTGGTGGGTCACCTGCATTCATCTCGATAGTGAGATTACCAACTATATTTCGTGATGGTGTATTGTCACATGATTCATCTTTTAACAACTGACTGTCGGATATTGGAAGAGACAGAATAAATGATAGCAGCTCCCACGCCTCCAAGGTTTGTTTTCCTCCAGGTAACTGCGTGTTGGATCCACGAAACCCACAAAAGTACAACTCATTCGAGGCATTGAAGATAAAATGTGCCAATGCATCACCATCTCCATTGGCACGTGACGTAAACTCTATAGGGACTGGAGATAGAGTATGTGCCCTCGTTCGTCCAGCAGATGCACATCTCAATAGTAACACTTGCAAATCGATCAATTGCATTTGTACCTGTTGGGCAATATTTGCACGTTGTATCAACCCATGAAAGGTCTCTGCTTTTGCAACACCATGCTCGATCTTTGGAATGTCACTGTTGAGTAATTGCAACAGACGAGATATCAATGAAAAAAGAGAGACTTCAGATGACAGCCGATTTAAGCACATGACATCTATTCTTTCTTTGATAGATTTTGAAATGGAACTGGTAGTTGCACTACATTGTATGCATTTGACTGATTTTGTAGCCAATGACACTTCGAATGAAAGATAGACAGCTAGAGGAAACGAACTAACTTCAGTTGAAAAAGGCGGAAGCATGTGAAGATAAGTCAATACGATCCTATTGCCCGGTGCATCGAATTTGACATGTGAATATCCTCGACACAGCGGCTGCCTTTTCTGCAATGGCCTCTCGTTTTCTG
Source organism: Cyclotella atomus (assembly GCA_036939935.1). NCBI lineage: Eukaryota > Bacillariophyta > Thalassiosirophyceae > Thalassiosirales > Thalassiosiraceae > Cyclotella > Cyclotella atomus. The sequence goes on from JALLPI010001442.1 coordinate 3,599, forward strand.
TGCTACCGATGCCTGAGGTGGCAAATCGAGGCCGTGGGCAAAAGAACCGTAGTATTGATGATATTTCTTCATCGTTGGAGTTTTCCGCCATGATTTGAAGGTAGGAGGAGAAAGTATTAAAAATGGGAGAAGGGAGGCTTCCCGCCAAATTTTGGCATGCTTCAGGCTTCAAGCTTCATTATATCATCGTAGTACCATAGCTCCCTGACAAACATAATGGCTGAGACAAATCCAAATCGCCCCAGTGATGGGCCAGCCACTAAATTCATTGCAGATCATCTCGTGACATCGCTATTCACCAGAGAAGCTGATTACTTTGGCCTCGTTTTGGTTGCAGGCTGGCCACCGAATCAAATGATGGATCAGGCATATCAACAATTTCTTGACGAAGTACGCAGCTGCTTTCATAAATCCGATCTTGAAAGTGCCGTCGGGCCTCCAAATGTGTACTTGTATCCTACACAGTGTCTTCATGTGACAATTGCTACTTTGCATCATGTACATAAGAAACGGCCGGATTTGGGCAAAGATTACTATTATGAGTTGACAGAGAAATATGTAGATCTTGTCAAGGCAGCTTCTCAATGTGATGCATGGCCTAAATGTACCAATCAGGTTGACCGGGACGGTTCAGTACAATCTCCACCGCAAATGAAACTGCAACTAGAATTAGTCCAACTCGGTCAAAAGGCAGGTATCTTGCTCTGGAACGACAAATCAGGATACATCAATGCAATGCGAGACTGCCTGCAGAAAGAAGCGACACAAAGAGGAATACAAATCGACAGTATTCCCAATATTATCCACTCAACCTTTCTCCGATTTGCTCATGAACCAATACACAGTGGTAGCGGAGAGGCGATTCAACAAAAGTTTCAGTCGATTGTGATTCCTAAAGCAAATGCAATGTTTTCGGTTACATCACAACCAGATAGTTATGTTTGGGATGATTCATTATGTAAATTAGTTTGTGAGACAATGCCTTACATGCATATTCCAAATGATGAGGAGCATGTGTACTTAAAGCTTTGATGGGCAACTCCTGTGGCTGCCCATAGAACAAGTACAGTCCTGCGATCATATGAATATGGTAATAATGTTGCAGGGTAATATGCCATTCATTTATATCACAATTGTGGGGTTGGTTTCAGCAGCATAGAAAACAAAGTATGAAAGTATAGGTCAGAGTTTTGGTGTGCCATCCTTTTACTTTGTATCCCCCGTGTTAGAAACGAAAGTGGATACAGATCAGGATATTCGTCCGGACACAAAATGTGGCGCCAACCCGCTCAGACGATTTTTCCCTTTACACGAACCACACCCATCTACCACCGCAACCATGTCGGCCAAAAACGGCTCTGGCAAACCACCACCTCGTGAATAAATCCGCCATGTAGTACACTATCAAAGTTGCCCTTCGGAGGCACAAATCGTGCCAAACCACACCGCAGATACTTAAAATGGCATTCATAATCTTGCCCAAGCATCTCCGGCATCACAATTTGGGGTAGTGCTGGGTATTAAAGTGTCGCATACGATTGAAAGCTGACATTGAAACGGCTTTGCAGCTCGCATTCTTCATCATTGCTATCTGCTGGATAGAAAGATAGCGCGTGTGCCGATATCTGTCATAAATTCGATCTGCCGATTGGTTAATCAGTCTACTCTGCCTTCAATATCTTTGAATTCAATTAAAAGTTTAGTCCATCAAGTCAATACCCACAACCTTACCAACGAAAGAAAGTCATCTGTAATGATGAAGATCACTCATCGTCTCATGCGGATGGGTGTTTTTGCCGCTGCCTTTGAGCAGAGCCAAGGTCTAAACAGCAGCAGCAGCAGCAGCAGTGTAGCCTCTAACCATGTCTTGGATTTTACTGTGGGCTTGAAAAACCAAGCTGCACCCATGACAGCTGTATCTGAAAAGAATGGATCCTTTTGGCATGCCTTGGATGGGATTCCCTTCCTTTTCCATCGTCCAAACAAGCGCAAGTTGAGCAAGAAACAGGTACTTGACCAAGCACTTGCGAATGATACCCAAGAGGAGGATCAGATGCACAGGTCTCTAGTCTTTGGGGACTATGCAGATCATAGTTTCACTTGCCCTCTCACTACAACATGCCCTAATGTATGTGTAGCCAAGGCGTCTGATTGTCCTGTCGATGCTACATGTGCTTCTGCTTCAAGCTCTCCTGACCATGAGTTTGAACTCTGTGCCGATGGTACCTGTGCTGACAAGACTTTGGGTGAAGCGTGTGCTGCCGGTTTGGAATCACCCTGCGGTTGTTCAAAATTTTCTGTGGCGTGTGCTAAGCAAGTTGATATTTGGGACTCCTGTCATGACAAGTTCCAAGAGTATTACGACGTGCACCATCAGTGTTTGCAGGACGAAGCAGAAGCATTACCGCCACCAAGCATGACTGCGGCCCCAATGCTCTTTTCCCTATGCATGGTGTGCATCACGTTACTCATGTTCTTATGGTGTGCTTTCAATCAAAGATTGAAGCCAGTTCCTGGAAGTACTTCTGAACTTGAGAATGAGCATGGCGAGAAGTGGACTCAGACTGGGTACAAGAGTAGTCCTGTTGGAACGCTGATGTATGGTCTTATCATACTCGGTCATGTTTCTATCCAAGTTCTACTCCTCCTGACATCCATTTACTACTGTGAGTATAAGGTGATGCATTGCTTGCTACTGCTTGTGGTATTGATCTTATCTGACTGTCCTGTGGATTCTTCATTTGCAGACGTCAACTACTACATTATCAATGAGAACCAATTATTACGTACCTTTACTATTATTTGGATGGTTGGATTTTCCTGGTGCTTTCTCCTCAAGTGGCCTAGCTCCATCCATGCACTTTTCTTGCGCCGATCCCTTGCCCAAGATGCCACATATGTTGCTGTGAAGGCCCCAGTACGAAAGATCGATACCTTGTATGAGAAGAAACTGCTGGCCAACATGCTTGAATGGTTGACGAGCAAGTTCACTCTCGTTATGAACTCTCTTTATAGTATTGAGTCCAACGATGTTTATGATGAGACTCAGTACAAGACAACTTACTGCAAGGTCGAAACTGACCCCAGAACTGCCACGAGATACTTTTACTTTCGCATGAAGAGATACTGCTATGATGATATGATCAAGAAATTTACACCAGGGCGTTTCGATGTGACCAAAGATGCTAACATCCGCAGTTGGATCTCAGACAGTAACATCAAGAATGGTCTTACCATGGCTGATTCGACGTGGCGTTTGGGACTAGTAGGGGCCAACGTCCTGGAGTGTCCAAAACCATCCTTGATTCGATCCATCATCACGGAGTTCTCACAACCTTTCTACCTTTACCAAAACTTTATGGTTTGGTGAGTACTGATTCTGGTTGGCACTTTATATTCATTTGTTTGCATTCATATCTTACCATATCATTTCTATCTTCGTCATTTTGCATAGGTCGTGGGTACCTCTTTGGTACTACTACATGGCGATCGTACAGACTGTGGTTCGTCTCGGCGGTGGACTGATTGTTGCAGCCTTTCATTATATGAGCGATGTAGATTTGTACAGGCTGATGGTTATTGACGGAAATGTTGAAGTAGTGAGAGACGGAACAATCATTACAATCGACAAGACCGACGCCGTACCTGGGGACATTGTGAGGTTGACTTCAGGCCCGGTGCATTTTGACATGGCTATTCTTCGATCTGAGCATTTGTTAGTGGACGAGAGCGCTCTAACCGGTGAAGTACATCCAGTGTCTAAGGTTGCTCTAGACCCTGCCAACGCGGATCTGGCATACAATGCAAAAGACATGAAGTCTTCCACCATTTTCGCTGGTACTAGGATATTAGAGTGTGGAGCATTCGACATGGGTTTGGTGACTAAAACTGGAGCATTTACCTCTAGAGGTGAACTACTTAGTGATGTGCTCAGTTTTGAGCCACACAAGTTCAAGTTCCACAATGAAATCAAGGTCGTGTTGGCGATTCTTTTCGTAGAGATGTTGATCCTTGTATCATACGTTTTGAACACCGTCCAAGCGGACCACTGATCTATGTGGCGGGTACTATCTTGCCTCCCTTGCTTCCAACTGTATTTGTTGTATCCATTGGCATTAGTGCTAAAAGGTGAGCCCGATGGAATATCGCCAGTATTTGATTCAGCTACAGAACCATCTCAGAATGTTTACTCATTGCCCACTATTGCAGGCTCCAGAAGACCGGAATCACTTGCACAGACACTACAGGTATACTGGCAGCAGGAAAGGTTAGGAAGGCTTTCTTTGATAAGACAGGCACACTGACTGAACAAGGTCTAAGATTCGTTTCTGCCACTCGCGGAGATGGTGAACTTCGGATGAACAGGAGTGGAACTATTCTCTTGGAGCCCCTTCTACAATTAGGCATATCTGTTTGCCACACTCTGACTCTCAACTTGAATGGTGATTTAGTTGGTCCAGCTGTAGATCGTCAGGCATTCAGTGCTGTACAAGAAGCCGCTCTTCATTCCGATGGGACAGTCAGCTTGGGAGGTATTGCGATCAAGTATCTCAAAAGGTTCGACTTCGACCATCACTCAACCACTCAAAGTGTAATCATTGAGCATGGAGAGACCAAGACAGTCTTTGTGAAGGGTTCGCCTGAGGCAATAGCGCAGCTTTGTCAGCCGTTCTCTCTCCCGGAGAATTTCGAAGAAACTGCCCGTCATGCAGCAAGGAACGGAATGTATCAGTTGGCGATTGCACGCGGAACGTACGAAGGGACAAAAGAAATGCATCAAGTCCAACGATCTGACATCGAAAAGGATCTCATCTTTACTGGCTGTATCAACTTTCAGAACTTGATGAAGCAAGAGTCTCCTGCTGTCATTGCTGAGCTTCGAGCTGGCGGTATTGAGTCCGCGATGATCACTGGGGACAATGTGAGTTGACTTCTAGAACACTTGTTGAGTTTCGACACTGCCAACTGCTCACTCTTGTCGATCGTATCTCTCGTAGACCCTCACAGGCATATATATTGCGAAAAGAACTGGAATCATCCAACCATATCAGAATGTTATCATAGGAACGCTCCGTGATGGCTTTGAGATCGAGTGGGCCGACGCATACACGAATGTGCCAGTAGGCAACCCCACGACATCGCTACCAGAGCATACTGTTCTTGCCATGACTGGGGAGGCTTGGCGTCGTTTGCTCGAGCACAGCCCAACACAGGCTATGGAATTGGGAAAGAAAACTCTAGTCTTTGGGCGTTGCACTCCTCTTGATAAAGTTTCTATTGTATCGACGTTTGTAAAGTACGGAGACGTGACTATGATGTGCGGCGACGGTGGCAATGATTCGGGAGCTTTGAAGGCGGCGCGTGAGTTAATTTGCTGCTGATACTGTTGATGCCACTACTGACTCATAGATCTCAATCTCACATCCTCGACATCATCATTCTATCAGATGTGGGTGTTGCACTTAGTGATTCAGAAGCCAGCGTGGTTGCACCTTTTACATCAGTTGACAAGTCAATCACTTCTGTTATTGATGTGTTGAAAGAAGGCCGATGTGCTCTTGCTTCGTCCTTTGCAAGCTACAAGTTCATGTTTCTCTATGGGCAAGTAGAGACTTTCAATCAGGTTGCAAATGCTTACTTCAACACAACATTTGGCGAATGGTGCTGGGTGTTCTTGGATGGTCTCTGGCCTATCACTATGGCATTCTCTCTCCCCTTCGCCAGATCTGCTCAGAAGCTGTCGAAGAAGCACCCAACTGCTTCTCTTCTATCCGCTCACACATTGTCAAGTACATGTGGAATCCTTCTCATCAATTTTATGTTCTTGGTTATTGCATTGGCCCTCCTGTTCAGTAAAGACTGGTTTCAATGCAGAATGTGGGATGGTGATAATATGGCCGACTTCTACTTGGGTGATAATTATGAATCAAACGTAATCTTTGTGGTGACTGGAAATCAATACATCGCATCGGCTGCAGCTCTCAACTTTGGCTATACCTGGAGGCTTAATTTTTTCAGAAACTATGTGTTTGTGTTCTTTTTTACGCTATGGACGTCGATGCAATTTTTTCATGATTCTGATATCACGTCTAACCTGAAGACTTGTCTCACTGTGTATACCATTTGTTACCATCGCATAGTCAAATTCATCTAATAGCCTCAAAATCTTCGCAGCTTCATTCTTTATCTTTCTTGCATTGACTCCTGCTCTATTACACTGGTCGTAGAATTTATAGCGTTCAAGTGTTGACTCAGCGTCTTTCTCATCAGATAAGTGACTATTGCAACAATTACGTCTCAACTTTACTCGACGTCTCAGTAATCTTAACTTCTCCAATGACGCTGACATGCGTTTCTTGTATTCAATTACTCTGGGGTCGACCTGAGAAGTGCTCATTTCGCGATTTATGACGAACGAATGAACGATACAAGATACAAAACTTTAAACTATAAGACGTGATTGAATTTAGAGGTACGTTAATTAGCGTTATTATGGATTCTTAAGAATCAATCAGTTTCCAGATCTTGCGACGATCCAACGCTTGACAAACTTGATGCATTGCTCGAAATCGACGTGCATCGTCTAGCTCCAAGCTTTCAATCAAGCCGATTGCGGAACGACGTGCCTTGAATGTATTGAAGTAGCCGAGAATATTTTTGCTCAACACATTGGCATGATTTGGTAATTGTAGAGAAATGACAACAACTATTTTGAAATTTAAAATATTGATTGAATTTGGAATTCTAGTTTGGAGCTCACAATTCTTTCGAGTTGTCTCTTTTCATTTCACGGAGCCGCGTCTCCATCTTCTCACGGAGCTGGTCTCCTTTGAATTCATGGATCATTGTCACCTTCTTCTTACGGAGCTTCGCCTCCTTTGTTTTATTGAGCCAAGGAGCTTCGACTCCTTTGTCTTACGGATCATCGTCTCTTTTGAATTCAGGAGCCACGTCTCCATCGTCGCACGGAGCTAGACTCCATCGTATTATTGAGCCTCGCCTCCTTCGTCTTACGGAGCAT
>JALLPI010001446.1:0-14367 GCA_036939935.1 Cyclotella atomus
GGCCGTTGCATTGTTGCTTAATGCTCCCAAAGAATATGCAGGCTATCTTACTGAAATGGTGGAATCAAGCCACTGGCTGATATTATGGCGTAACAAGTGGCCTTGGTCGTGGTAGAGAGGACAGGCAGTGGTGCCGAAAATGCTGCTGCAGTGGTGCCAATCTTGTTGGTATTGCAAAAGCTTGCTCAAGTCCACAGCCTTGCAAACTGTGAAAGATGCAATGCAGAAGAAGCGTTTCAAGAAAAGGTCAAAGCCGAAATGATAAACCAGTCTGGCCATCCAAAGGAACTCTGCGACGGCTTGGACAGAGTCTAATGTGAAAAGAGCTGGATGTGAACTCCTTTGGACGTTGTGTGATGATGACCCAATGCAGTTTGTATTGCAAACTGGCTTTGGCAATGCAGTTCACTTCCTTGGGATCAAAGGCTGTCTCGCTCTTCCGGCGGGAGTTGAGACATGAGTATACATCACAACTCATTATATTGCGGTTAGAAGTAGTTAACTGCATTGTATTTACAATAGTCCAGTTGTCTGCTACTTTTGCTTTTACTTTTTAAGTACACTTAGCTCTTCATTCATTCCATTGAATATCTATCCATTGAATATCTTCCATAAAACTGGATGCTTCTTGAGAATTATTATCCCCCTACTCTGAAGTATTTTGAGTAGGCAAAGGCTTGATTCCAGCATGGGCAAGCACCTCACCCAACTTTTTGAAATATTGTTGTTTCCTCTTCTCCGGCACATGCGCTGCCCTTATCTCCCCCGGTCGATCTAGATACTCACTAACAGCCATGGGAGCATTATCACCTTCGTGGGCCTGATAGCTTTAATACTCGTGTATATCCCCCATCACGGTCGGCGTATCTAGGTCGGAGTACCTCCATCAATTTTGTTACCATGGGCTTTTTTGTAGGGCAGGCAGCTTGCCATATGTTTGGTTGTCTTTCTTGGCATAGCATACTACGATGTCGGCGAGATGGCCTCAATTCTTTTGCTTTTGGAAGGGTAGTTTCGTTGCACTCGTGCTTGATCAGAGAGGCTCGTTTGTGTTTGGGGATGCGACCGAGCTTTCTGAATTGCTCTTTCCCATGTTGGATAGTAGACGTTGACGATGACGTCTGTAGTCTCTTTTCGCTCTTTGCAGATCACCTGCCGGAAAGCATCGTTGGCTTGGCTGCCGCCGCTGCGCTTGGAGGTGCTCACTGTTGGTTGCTGCTGTGGCGGCAGAAGAGTGTGCCACTGAACTAGATTGCCGCTCTCGTGCAACTGTTGTTAATATTGTTTATTGTTGTCCGCTGGCCTTGCACTTGTGCGGCCGAGAAGACGAGAGAGAGAGCGGCTCGCTGTTTTTTTGGCACCTGCGACGACCGAAAAAACGACTCACGACCCGATGAAAAAGAGTAGTTAATGACTGCCTACCACAACTAATGACAGCACTAAGGACTGCCTACCACCAACTAACTGCCCCCTCACAACCCTACGACTTTAAGTCACGATTCTTCTCACGACCTATTTACTACCGTAAGTAATGACCAACTAACTACTTTATATAGACGTTAGTCAAAAGTTGCCTGTCTTGCTGGTATAAATCAGCTGAGAGTATCGAGCTTCGCAGAACATTGATTCATGAACTGGGATACCCAGCAGGTTTGTCTGTATAACTTTATCCAAGACTAATAAGGGGCTCTGCTAATAATTATTGATATTGACAACATCTCATTTTATTATTGACGATGGAAGTCATTGGTCATTTTATTATGTGCCTTAGCAACAATAATGGAAACAATCAAATGTTGTGAGAGAAACGCGAGATGTTGAACAATAACACTCATTGCTTGAGCAAGTATTGTAATGCTGTAGGCTGTACCTGATGTTAGAATGATGTATATGATGATGCTGTCGAGCAAGATCATCATCTTCACTATGTTCATGTTGTTGCAATGATGACTTTATTTCTTTAAATGTCGAGATATTCCAAATTGAGATGATATTATGACACTCAAGACCTTTTCTACTGTTATTTCATTTTGATTTTTAAAGCTTAAAAGTTGAGGTTGATAAAGTCTGTATGAAAAAAAGAGGGATACCATTTCAGAAGATTCCAGAATACATGACATATTATTTATACAAGTGTTACAATTCACTTGACTGCCCAAACAATGAGTCCTATTATAAAACACTCCAACACAACACCATCAAAACCACAATCAAACCTTCTCAGTCAACTCCGGCACAGCCTCAAACAAATCAGCCACCAACCCATAATCCGCCACACTAAAAATAGGCGCCTCTCCATCCTTATTAATAGCCACAATCGTCTTACTATCCTTCATCCCACTTAAATGCTGAATTGCTCCCGATATCCCCACGGCAATATACAGATTCGGTGCCACCACTTTACCAGTTTGACCCACTTGATATTCGTTGGGTACAAATCCCGCATCGACTGCGGCGCGAGAGGCACCCACCGCTCCTCCAAGTTTGTCGGCCAGTTTTTCGAGAAGTGCAAAATTTTCGCCCGATTTCATCCCGCGCCCTCCGCTAATGACTACGGATGCCGAGGATAGGTCGGGACGTTCGGAGGAGGACACCGATTCGTGAAGCCAGGAGGTTAGATTGTTGGATGGGACTTGGGATAGGGGTGTTAGGGTCGGTGATGTGTTGTCGGGTGTGGATTTTTCGAAGGAGGTTGGACGGATGGAGATGAGTTTGGGTGAGTCGTTGGAGATGACTTTGGCTAGGGCGTTGCCTGCGTAGAGTGGTCTTAGGAAGGTGTCTGTGTGGAAGGAATGATGCGAAGAAAGTTAGAATCTTAGTGAGACATTGAAGAAAGAGAGCGTTAGATGTAGGCAAGTTGTTTATTGTCCATTGCAAGCCAAAGAACAACCATCATATTTCACAGCGGCACATTCATTCAATGAAATGACAATTGTGAATCAAATGATGAAATATCGAATTCACTTTGCAGTAGACACAACATTTACAGCATGAGAGTACTGACAGCTGATAGAACCATAATCAAATTACTGGTGAAGGCAGTTGCTTTTCAAGCCGTCATCATAAGCATCAATAGCAGCAAGCTCACTGAATCCTCACTAAAGAAGTGCTTATACAGAACACAAAGAAACGATCAACCATCAAAGTTAACGATAGAACAAACTGACCAATAAAACCAACTATCAACATTGCTACTTATACAAAATACAATACAAGCAAAGTCAACACCACAAAGACTGTACTCACCCTCCGAAATGACCTCCACCACATCACTCACAGGACTAACCCCCAACAAGGCCCCCACCCTCCCCAAATAATTGGCACCAAACTTGGTCCCAGCACAAACGACATGCGAATACCCGTGCTCCTGATTCGCCTTCACTACGGCATTGGACACAGTCTCCGCCAGCATAGATGTCCCCTTATTGTCATTGTTTTCAGAGTCGACGGTGAGTACGGTGGACACGGAGGAAGGGACGGCAGAGGGAGGAGAGAAGGCGAGGAGGCTGATTGGATGGGAGAAGCAGGAGGCGGCGGTGATGGCGGCGAGTGTGGCTGGCGATAGTTCGGACGACGATGACGATGGTTCGGCGATGACGAGGGTGGAGGAGAGGCGGAGTGTTGTCAGTGGTCTTCGGAGGAGGATTGGCTGTTGGCGGAGGAGCGATATCATGGTTGATCGGTATTGTTGTTGCGGCTCTTGCTTGCCCTTGTTGTTGGAACGCTTCGTCTTGGATTTCATCTTGAAAGATCACTGACACCCAAATTCCCGGTAATTCACTTACCAGAAACGGGAAACTCACGTGGAAGACTACAGTAAGTGTAGAGTGTAAGTAGAGGTAAGTAGGGTGTCAATCTTGTCTTCGGCCACCCGCCCGACCAGGCTCTTGAACATACCATTATGTTTGTTTAGACCTGACCGCCGGGGTGCTGCGCCCTTGGCCTAATTTTATTCTACAGGAAAGCAATTGATTCCTTGCAGGCAGTAAGCAATAAGATACCTCTCTCAAAAATTCGGCCAAGGAACGATCGGTTCTCTGCGATTTCACCTAATTAATCTTATCAGCCCCAGCTGTTTTGACACTCGTGTCGTTCTCTTCTGGCCGAAAACTTGTGAATGGCTCTGACGTGTTGCAAAAGGCATAGTTAGCGTGTGCGAAGCACATGGTCAGTTCAATCACTGATAAAGTTGGAGTCAATCTTGAAAGAGGTGATGTGGTGCGAATGATAAGATTTTAACCTAAGTAAATTTTATTAGTCATATTATCTAGTGCAGGTATAAACGAACAGAATGGTACTAACACCGCAAGTAAGGTCCTACCTTTAGTGGACTCTGCGGTACTAAAGGTAGGACCTTACTTGCCGGCGTAGCCCGTAATACCCGAACTTAAAGCTTCTTTATGTCACTTGCTTTGATCAAAAATTTTGGCCTCCGATGCCGCTCACCAAGATCTATCACAGCCAATGCCGCCACATTGCCACTAGCAACACCGTCTCTTCTAACCAGACAAAAGAACATCGCCTAACCAGACAAAGACAAAGCAATGAATCATCGTGTCTAGAGATCACTGCAGCAATGGCTCCATCTACAGCCACACCCATGCCGCTCCACCAAATCTGGATATTGTGAGAGTCAAAGATCACTGACACCTGAATTCCCGGTAATTCACTTGCTAGAAACAGGAAACTCAAATTATTAGAGTAGAAGTGAAAAAGTTTTGCAAAGTTGGTTTGAAGCCAGTTGATGACGATGACAGCCATCATTTTTTAGCAGCATGGATGACCCATTGTTGGTAAATGGATAGGATAGGATATGTTGGGGAGGTCAAAGAAACCCGTACTATCAGAGACTTTTGTTTGTGGTGAGAATTAGAGTGGGGAGTGGGGACCAGAAGGGTGGTCAACCTTGCCCTCGAGGGCTGAATTGGTGCCGTCATGGAGAATGTCAAGATACTAATTCAGCAAGGAATTAATTCCATAGGATAAGCAGAAGAGAAGATGTAGACCATGGCCATGGCAACTATGGTAAAGCTAAGCTAAACTCTCCCCTTGTGTATGTACAGACTCAATCTACAACTACAACTCCATGATCACTCATGCTATATTGAATATTTTGAGAGTTTGTATGATCTACCTAGAGCAGTAGCAGTCCGCTATCAGCCCACATAGAACACCTGGTCTTCTCAGTTCCATATGATTTTCATTGTTTTTGCTTTGCATGTTGCATCTCTTCTTGACGAAGTTGATTCTTAATTTGCACTTGAGTTCAAGTTCAGATTGGTTTACACTTACACTATTTACACTACTGATGAGCAGGAGTGATAAAGCATTTTTGGAGTTTATAGTTCTAGGATAACAGTGCCAAGACACTATTCACTCTTGGCAATTACACCAAACTCATCCTCTCAAACGCTTGTATACATTGTGTGATATGCGAGTCACAGTCACAGTATAGATGAGGTAATGAAATAGGATGGTTCGCTGTGCTCCATCAACATCAAAGCGTTATCAAGTTCATGGAGATGGCACAAGCACAAATCTTATGGCGGAAGAAGTTGGCTTAATGCTGGACAAAAACAAATGATGTACTGAAATATCATATTGTGTGCATCAGCATATTACATTTCTGTGTTTGTGAACTTGCTGTGTTTGTGAGGGAGAGGAAAGAATGGCTTTGGGCTGGGGCAGGCTGGGGCTGAGAGTTCTGTGCTGAGATTTGTAATTTGTAAGAACTGACACCCAATTTCCGGTATTATTACCTACCCGAAGCGGAAAAAATCAGCCCACTTTCCCGTATTTCTCAACGCCAAAACCAAGCCGAAGGCCGAAGGCGCGGCCAAGCAAAGCCTCACCAATCAGAAGAGCAGAGAGGCGAGCAAAGTGAAGATTTGGTGTGGATGGTAGTAAATAGTAGGCAAGGAAGGCACAGAGAGGAACGCAACTGTACCAGGAGGCAACCAACCCAAAGAGAGGGTGATAAAACGTAAGTATCGTACGCATATCAGACCACCAGGCGAAGAGGGTCCTTACGATATTAGATTTCTGCAAGAAGTTGTTTGATCGGAACAGGAAGGTGACGTGTGCTGTTAGTTCGTTTAGTTTGGAGATTTGCACAAACATTACTGCGACTGCCAATATGCTTGAGGTCTCATATTGCGATATAAATCTTCTTACATTTGCATATTCCTAGGCTCTACATTTAAACAGCTCTCTCGAGTCATAAACTGCGCTTATCAACAGATGATGAGCCATTACGTCCGCAGTAGGATCGGTCGTCTTTCATGGGATGATCTGATACGCATGTCTAGTACATTACAAACTGCCCCATCTTGCACTGCTTTATCTAGAGCTTCGGCAGCTACCATCCAAGGTAATGATCTCGGATCTCTGCGCAATTATCGAGCGAAGTTCAAGTCAAATCACTGCAGCCATGGTTCATCCAGAAGGTTCTCCACTAAGTCGACTGAAACAGTAGCCCAAATGGATAGTCAGACTGTATATCAGTTATTAAAGCTGAGCAAATTCAACAAAGCTGAAATCGATTGGAGGTTTGATCAGATTATTCAAGCTGCAGGGGGCGGCACTAAATGCAGAAAATCTGAAGTAGAAACTGACAATCTGCAGCAGCCTTTCGTAATGCACCAATCAGACCTCGAATCATACCTCTTTCAAAGATATCTACGCATGGAAGATCAATGGAACTCCAAGTATCACAATGCACATGTCAACGAGGACATTATTGACGACAAACTTGATCCCTCGCGGCAGATGAAACTGCAGTTGAAGAGAGCGATGGAAGTTCATAAACAACAGCAGATTCGAATAGTCAATATTCGAGAATGTGCAGAAAGAGATGCTGCTTCCATCTTTCAATTGCTACTCTCAACAGCAACATCATTATCATCTATCGATTCGACAGCAAATACAACAACTTTAACAAAGCAAGAATTCTTCACATCCATCCACAACTTGGCAACACAGATACACTATCAAACCATACTACCACTAGCGGCATCCATGCTCCTAGTCGGTGCCTCCGTAGGAGTCATTTCACCCATCATGCCATTCCTAGCCGCCAAATTAGACTTGACAACCTCTCAATACGGCACAGTCGTCAGTTCCTTTGCTCTCAGTAAAATGCTTGGTAATGTGCCCTCGGCTATATTGGTAGAACGTCACGGGAGGAAGCCATACCTGGTTCATTCACTGTGGTTTGTTGGTTTGGGTGTGGCTGGTTTAGGACTGTCGAATAATTGGATTGAGTTGAGTGCGTGCCGAATGACGATTGGGTTAGGCGTGGCTGCCTTGACTACGGCTTCGACTTTGACTGTGGCAGATGTGAGTACGCCGCTGTCTCGGGCTTCGACGTATGCTCCTGTGATGAGTGCCTTTGCGGCGGGTACTGCGTTAGGACCCGCCCTTGGGGGCATATTTTGCGATGAGTTTGGTCTTCGAGATACATTTTTAATGGTTGCAGTTAGCTATGGGATCGTGGGGCTATGGAACAATGTTAGCTTGAGAGAAACGGGGAGGCAAGGTCTATTATCGGAGGATTGTGAGGACCACTTGCCTTGGCACGAGGATGTTCCGATGGAATATTATACTCGAACGAAAGGCAATGCCAGTATGGCCACCACTGTCACGTTAGCACTGAAGGATACAATCCATCAATGGTCCAGCCTCCTCAACGACCGAAATGTACGACCGATAGTTATTATGAATGGATTTTACATGATGGCCATCTCGGGATCTCAAATGACTTTATTGCCGCTCCTACTGACAAGTGGAGGACCAAGTACTGCATCTACCGGTATGGCATTGACGGCTACGGCAATGGGATATGTGTACATGTGGATGAGTGCAGTACAGGTTCTAGGAAACCCAGCAGCGGGTCGATTTGCCGATAAAGCTGGAAAACACAATGCAATCGTTGCTGGTGGGTTACTGACGAGTGTATCTATGGCGACTGTCCCGGTAGCCTGCGCTTATGGCTTAATGGCTGGTGATTACGTCACATTGGATGTCAATGATGTAAATTGGCCAGTGTTGGCTGCTACATTGGGTGTTTGGTCGCTTGGTGGAACTTTACTTGCTACTTCTCACGTTGCCGCAATATCTGATACCGTTAGTGATTCAAGGAGGTCTCAGGCAATCGCTCTTTTAAGGACGGCGGGTGATGTTGGATTTCTTTGTGGTGCTCTGGGAGCTGGGTTTGCTGCTGACTTGATGGGAGATGTTGGTGTTGCCATGCAAGGTGGAAGCGCTGTGTTGATGGCGGCAACTGGATGGTTTGGTGCCAAAACTTTTGCACTGAATCGAAGGGGACGCAGTGAGAAGAGATAGAGACGGTATTGATGTGCAATCGTTGCTTTACTATTAAAGTGCTGGTGACTTCTTAAACTGCTCTATGTGAAAGCTGAGAATAACAGACTAATGCCATCTCTTCCGTGTGTGCAGGTAGTAGGAGCGCCGATTTGGGGGTCAGGGTGTCTACTGTGGGTGTGGGTGAATTTAAATCCGCGTAAACTGGCGTTTAAGTGGATGGCTCCACCTTCACAGCGGTTATTCAGCAGTTGTTTGAAGAAACGGAGGCAACCCATAAAAAGCTTCTCTGATATCTATCCCTGCACCTCCCTGCACGCAGCCAAAGGAACAGAAAGATAGTATATGTAAGATTGAACTTCTCGTGCTCTAATACAGATACCTGCACCGCATGTTTTCCATTGTAATATGGTTGCATCATACACGTGTAAGAATTGTAGGATTGCCTCCACAGTTTGTCTCTCGCTCGCATGGCTTGTACACTCAATTGACAAAAGAACAAGTGCCTCACTATTGCAACAATATTGTAATTTGTTGAGTTGAACAGAGCCACCAAGTTGTTGGGGTCAAACCGTATCAGAAAGGGGCAGAATTTGCTGTTGAAAATTCAAATGAAACAATGATGGGATTAGCTTTCGAGTCATTGGCCGAGTTTGCGCTTCTCGCTCGTACCTGCATGGAAATGGAACTACGGATTTGCTTTCATATGCATCACCTTGTTTGTGTAAAGATCAAATGCCTATCTCACTTTCAACGTTGGATGATACACTGGCTGCATATTCTGAGACTTTTGAAGTCACTTTGCAGATCTGAAATTTGCTTTGCAAACTCGCCCAGGAAGCGTTAATTGTGTCGGAATAGCAGGCTGGGAGTCACAGGACAGTCTTTGCAGGTTTCATTTAACTTCTCCCACAAATAACTGGATTGTCAACACTCCACCCCCTCGGCATAAATCCTGGTCGGACCACATTTATAAAATGCCGTCTCCATTCTTTAATAAACGCTTCAATCTTGTCGCCATCGCAGTTGAGAGACTGGACAACCAATTCCGATCCAGGAATATACTCATCGTTCTTTATTCTATAGTTGACACCGCACACGGACTGCAGTTGAGCTTTTGTCAACGGAGCATCTTCATCGATAATGCCGTTTTGTTGTCGTCCAGCCAAAAACTCACGAACCTCCCTCTCGTGACTTGCAACCTTTTCAACTGGCATGTTCTCTCTCCATTTCACCAAGGCAATAGCACAGCTTCGAACATGATACAAATACGTATCCTCAATCACAGGCGAGCACCAATAATCGTACCCATCCGTCGAAGATTTGTTCAATTCATCTCGTAACTCTCCTTCCAATTGGTTCATTCGACGCTTTGTGGCCGTATCAATGTTTAAATGACAATCGGGACAAAGTATAACAATGTCATGTGACATGTGTGACTTGTACTCGTCTGGGAATAGGCTTCGATAGGAATACGGTACGATGTAATGTCGCATGTGGTGCCCATTTGATCCGCAGGAGACGCAAATGTTTTGTTTGGGTGTTTGGAGGTATAGCCGCTCGGAGTCCGACTTGTCGGATGTGCAGTTTGTGCCTTTACCGCCGTTTGGTTGAAACAGTAGACGAATGTACTTGCAAGTATCATCTAGTTTGTCGTCTGTAATTGGAGAGGTCCACTCGGCAATGCCCTTTCGAATGTACCACTTGGCCTTCTTTAGTGAAATGGTGCACATCAAGTTTCGATCGGGATCCAGCATGAACACGTTGTCGTACATGGGCGACTTCATGGAGAGAAACTCCGCTTTGGATTTCCGTCGCAGTTCTTTGGCAATGTTTCGAAGGATGTGAGGAGGCAAAGAGGCTGTCGATATGCCTAGATTTTGGTAGTAGGAGAGCTCGTTGTCGTTGCCGATGTCATCTGATGATTTGGGTGATGGATTCGATTTGGATTGTGAGGCCCTATTGCGCTGTCGTTGCAGGTAGAGCATCACAGAGGCTGCAAGGATAGCTCCTAAGCCAGCGAGCTGAATTGAACGGTTGCTGTTGGACATGCTGGGCGATGATTTGTGTTTGCTGCTTTGTGTTTGCTCGTTGACTCGTTGACGGCGATTTTGTTGAAGATGGCTTCTAAAATTCAATCTTCAATTGAAATTTGCTTCAGTGACAGGTTCGCTGCTTTGAGCGTGGAGAGGGATGTGAGTGGCATTGTTGCAGGAGGTACTTTGTGTTTGCGAGGGTTGACTACAGTGACTTGCCAGGGTTTGTCTCAGACTTTAAGATGGCTAGCAGGCTGGCAGGGGCGGCACCAAACTTGCCCATGGAGAAATTATGTCAAAGGATAGAGAAGAGGACATCAATGCTGCAGGTTGCCTCAATGAGATCAATGTCAAAATCATTGAGCTCAAAGGTACTACTCCATGGAGCTTGTTGAAGATGGCTTCTAATTCTAAAATTGAATCTTCAATAAGAAGAGTAAAAATGAAAGTTGTGCTACTTTGTTGTCAAGTCAAGTGCTGTTTGAGCTGATACAGGGATATTGTCATCAACTGAAGGGGTATGTCAGAGGCGTTGTTTGCAAGAGGTAGTTTGTGCTTGCAGAAAGTAGGAAGGGCATAAGCCTGCCATCCTGGACCAGCCTTGTCAGCAGGGTCACGACGTGACTTGCCAGGGTTTGTCACAGGCTTGAACTGGAAGACATCCCTCTTGCCCATGGAGACAATCTGTCAAAGGATAGAGAAAAGGACATCAATGCTATTGTACAGTCTTCAATGTCAAGATTGTCAAGCTCAAAAGATGCCACTCCATAGAGCTTGCTTTTTCTTGTTGGTTAAGATTGAAATTGAGACAGAATGGAGCGCTGGGAGTGGGAGTAAATGAGCCTTGAAGACCGGGTTCATTTTTTGGAGATATTAGCCAAGTGTTGAGCAGAGAGCAGAGAGTCTTTTGAGTAGTCTTGATTGTTGCCATTAACAGCCATGTCTGCGGAATTGCATTACTTCCTTGGCTGCAGGCAAACTCAATCAGCACATAATTTAACATAGTGCTGTTTGTTGATAGACTCAGAGGAGCTGAGGGTGCTGTCAAAATTGCTGTCACTGTATTTGTTGTTGTTGTAGGAGGGTCCATTGGCAGCTTGGTAGTGGTAGCCAAAGGTGATTCCAATGCAGTCTCTTAATGAGTTGTTTGAGGAGAAGCAATTGGCAGGTCTGTTGGGAAGCTGAGAATAGTTGTCATCATTGATGAGAGAATACAAGATATGGCTTGTGGAGTGGTAATGATATTTGGATATTGACTTGACTGACAATGTCATATCTGTGACAAAATTGATGCTGTTGGCAGTCATGACACCATATCTGTTGCTGCTGCACTGCTCTGTGGCAATCGAATGGATGCAAAGAGCCATGATCCAATGCCAAACCAGGCAGCCTTGGTAGCTGTTATTTATGTTGTCAATGTCGTCGGTTTCTTGGGAGGCTCCTCCATATCCAAACGACCCTGCACTCATGTGCAGTGTCCTCCAAATTGCCACTTTCTCCTTCCACCAAGGAATAAAGTTATGCCAGGTATGATCGGCCGGAGCAAGCGTCTTCCACTGGCTGTACTCGGTCTTGAGGTGCCCGCTGCAAAGGATATTTAGTTCCGCCGTGTGAAGGAGTTCATTCTCTGTCATTGGCTGGCTGATGTACTGCATGTATCGCATTCCATTATGGAGTTGGCGGATTAACTTGGGGAGATCCATTGTGGTAGGGTCCCACTGCTCCTCCATTTCTTTCCTGATCTTGTTAACTTCAAGCAGATCAACACGGCCGTAGGCACGTGTGTATTGTATTGGTCAAAGTAAGTGAGGAAGTTGGTGATTTGGAGGATGTTGGGATCGGTTTCTGGGCTGAGAGCTTGTTTGAATACTGTGACTGTGATGAGGGTGGCGTTAACATTATGATTGTTGTAGGCATGACACCATAGCATTTCCGAAGAGATTGATGAGGTTGGGCGTTTCGCTGGGATCAATGGGTGGTACATATGGAATGTTGCTCATAGATGCGTATACAACGGGGAGTTTGACTAGGTAAAGATAGCCAAAATTACCTCTGGCACAATGGCAGACTCGGACTGATGCATCGCGGAGTTCAGAGTGTGCTTGCATGAGTGATTGGAGGGTTGGCTCTCCATCAATTGGGGTGATTTTGTTGTCCTTCAGGCCGAAGGTGGCGATGATTTCCTCAAAGGTGTGGACGGGATAGGACATCATGTTGTTTCACGGGGGCTGTGCAGCGCGCGTGGTGGGTTCTCTGTGGATCTTTAGAAGCTAGCTTCCAGGGCAATTGGCTATTAATCAGTTCTGTCAAGAGACTGGAGATGTCCCTGGAGAACTGTATTACTGTTAGGTAAGACTATTGCTGCGATTCAGACAAACTGATTAATTTACGAGTGATTCACTCATGCTAAGAATAGTCCCTAGCATGCAAGTACAGAGATTGGCAAGTCCAAAGAGATTGGACCTACTGCCAAGGTTCGCTATTAGGAGTCCTACAGTGGAATTGGTTGCTGAAGTATTCAGAGGTTTGATGCGTGCTGCGTGTAGTAGGTAAGGAGCGAATACGGGAAGTTGGAGTGGACTTACGTATAGAACGTAGGTAAGTGCTCTGGCTTCTTAACATGTTCCATGGCAACCAAATGAATACAAAGAGCCATGATCTAATGCCAAACCTGGCGGCCTTGGTAGCTGTTTTTGTTGAACAGGCAAACAGAGCTAGTCGCTATTACAGTTGTGGTTAGCAAATTATGGCTACATCTATTGGCTCAAACACAGATGGGAGCGGGTAGAGCTGGTTGGCTGGAATGCAGTCCCAGGTAGTCTCTGGCTACAGGCGGGACTCTCCGGTACTTACGGGTATCTATCCTAGGTAGAGGAGATGTACGCAAGTATCCATCAGGGAGAGTTCCAACAGTTTTATGCCAAGCCATCTCATTTTTGGATTGGATCTGGTTGAAAGTTTGACATGTGGGTGCAGATCTGATCCACAACTGTTGCTGTTTACAGTCATGGAAACACATCAGCTGCTGCTTAACCTTTGCATGCCATCTCTATGGATTCAAAAAGGGAGATTATGATGCCATGCCAGCTTTTGGTAGCCCATCTGGGACATGCCAAGTTACTTGTTTGGCTGCAGTGGGAGAAAGTTTTCTCATTCAACCACCAAATCTGAGTCAAATCTGATGCTGTTGGCAGTCATTCCATCATATCTGTTGCTGCTGTACTTTTCCATGGAACCCAAATGGATTAAAAAGGATATTCTGATGCCATGCCACCTTTTGATAGCCCATCTCGGACATGCCATGTCATAATGTCACTTTTTGGGCTGCATTGTTGGGGAGGAAATCTTCTCATTTGGCCACCAAATCTGATTCAATTTCTGATGCTGTTGACAGTCATGACACCATATCTGTTGCTGCAGCACTGTTCCATGGAACCCAAATGGATGCAAAGAGCCATGATCCAACAATGCCGAACCAGGCCCTCTGGTATATTGATAGCTGTTTCATGTCAAGCCATCTTTTTCCCATCTGTGAATTGATATTCACTTAATTCGCCATTGCTCACCAGCTGTTATGTGCAGACAGAAGTAGTGGGGATAGACAGCAGAGATGAGAATGAGGCATAGATAATAATACATCTGCAGTACGAAAAGCTCAAATATCTCTGCCAATGTGAGGGTATGCAATTTGTTGTTCTAAAACTGAACTTTTAGTCTGCTTTGTCCCACAACAAGAAGTGGTTATGAGCGAGAAACTTTTGGTCAGGCTGATTTTGTCATCACTGAAATAATGCCATCACTGTATTTTGAGACCTTGACAATAATGTCAACGAGTTCAACTGTTGAATGCAAGTCACGAGAGCTTGAGAAGGAAGCAGACGAGCACCAGCGATATTGGGCAATGAGTATGCAATGTCAGTCTACAAACGCTGCTATGATGTACATGCTGCAGCAACATGTGACAACTGGCTGCCTTATTATGCCAACATCCAAAGATAGCTGTCCATGC